>JAQJVL010000111.1:2223819-2297479 GCA_035578905.1 Stictocephala bisonia
GTTAACGTCGACGAGAAAATGAATAAATGATGTTGTTGAAACAAATATTGAGTAACTGTCCAGTACGAGTGACAAGGTTTATTTTGAAACAATATTTATTAAAAGAACATAAAAATATATTGGTAACTATGACAAATTAAAATCCTTTACTAATTATCTTGAAATTCAAAAGTACAAAAAAAATAAGTCAATGTATTTTTAGGATCTCAAATTTAATTTTTAATTTACACACTCACAATTCAATTTGTGTTAAGTAAATCAGGAATCGAATTCATAGATTTACGGTTAATGCTCAATTATGTATAATGATTCAGGATGTCGTAAAAACAATTAACTTAAAGCTTTAGAATAATTAACATAAATAGTATATAATTTAGTTGTTACCGTGAGTAAATATTAGTTTAGATATTAAAGTAAATTACAAACTTTTGTTTTATTAAAAGAATATATATTTAGCCTATTTTTTTATGATAAAAAACCATTAAAGAAGCTCATTTTGAGTTCAATATAGTGTAAAAGTTGCTTTTTACTTTAAGATTTTATGATTCTATGATTTACCTCCAAATTTCAAATTCACGTTACAAAATTATACGAATACTCAGTTACTTTAAAATAATTGGTTAATAAATACATTTATGAACAATAATGGTGGTTATTGCACACTTTTCTACCTAAAAAATACAAGCATAAAAACAAAGAAATGGCATTACTTTAAAACCGCAGCTTTTATAGTTTTTATGATAATATTTTAAAATATAACAATTTAATATTTTTTCTCTCTGCTCTATCTGTGGCAAGTAATTTTCAATTCCCTATGTACAGATTTCTCACAATGGTTAACAAGTTAATTGTTTTACATATCTTCTTAGGACGACCTACTTGTCCTTCCAAAAATTCGCTATGTAATACACACTTTTATATACGTGTATAATCTATTCAGAAAACATGTCCTGTCAATCGTAACTGATTTTTAGTTACTTATTTTTCTATTCTTTTGCAGTTTGCGGATCTAAGGACTTTTTCGTTGGATTTGTAGTCATATCATATTATTTTTAATAAGTTTCTGAGTATTTCCTGTTGAAAACTTTTAAGAGTCTTTATTTGTTTTCGGTATAACACCCAAGTCTACAATATAATAATATAAGTAAAATTATCACCTTGTAGGATCTGCTTTTAACAGGAAAATTTATATTTGTATTTTAGAAAACTCTTTTATTCAATTTTGTTGAAAACAGTCCAAATTACCATCTTTAGACATGTAAATTCCCAAGTAATTATTTCCAAATAATTACGAGATTCGGATTCTGCGAGAAGCTGTAGGTCTCTTAGTTTCCCTGGATATTAATAAATATCTCTGAGGAACAATCCACCATAAGCAGTAACGTCATTTATCTACACTCATCACACTCATTCGCCGATCATATTTGCCCATATCTTGACGATCGGCGTCTTACTGATTATGAATAATACATACTGAAAGAGGTGATATACTTTCTGTAAGAGGTGATATACTTTCTGTAAGAGGCGACATACGTACTGTGGGCGTATTTTACTGTAAAGTCTGTGGTGTGTAATGTACGTACTGAATGGATTTATGTATGTAATTAATTAATGGGGTGATATGTACTGAATGAGGCGATATATGTATTGACTGGGTGATATATGTACTTAATGGGGTGATATATTTACTAAAAGGGTTGATGCATGTATTGAATGGGGTGATATATGTACTGAATGGAGTGCTATATGCACTGATTGGTGTGATATATGTACTGAAAGGAGAGATATATATTGAAAGGTGTAATAAATGACTTAAAAAAGTTAAATATTTTCTGAAGGTGGATGTGATGTATGTACCATAGAAATGATTTTTAGGGTGATCAATGAGGAATGTACCCTACTAAAATAATCTTTATCGCAACTTGTTACAGCTTCAAAGATAATACACTAAGATACGAAACAATTCAGTGATTTGTTAGTAATGTAGCTTTATTGTATTCGTTTTGCCATAAATGTTAACAACTATGGATACAGTGATGATTGTTAAAGTGAAGTTTTTGAAGTGAATGCCATTTATTGAATACTTTACAAATGTTATATATGCCACTCCTCTGAGATGTTATGTATATAAATAACAAGATTACCAGCATTTGTTTCAAACACATACATTTTTAAGAAAATTTGTTGCTAATGCAGTATTAATAAATGAATTCCTTTTTTGAATCCTTTTTTTGAATAAACATAGGTTAAATTTGTCAACTATCGTTTGAGATAATTTATATTAATCAGATGGTCTACGTTTCACTAAGGTATCTTATAAATAAAGTGGAAAGTCCAAATAGTCCTATTTAATACGAGTTCTTAAATTTGGAATGATTACGTAGAATACAAATGTGTCAAACGTAAAAATGATAGGAAACTAACACGTGTATGTTACGCAAGTAAAAATGGCAATGTTTGCTTTTGGTAACACATTGTGTTTGTGGCTTGTTAAAATATTTATTTTGAAAATATCCTGCTCTCCTAACAGTCAAATATAGAGTAGACAGTTAAAGTTCTGTTTGCTAAAGAAACATATTGACAATGACGTGTTTTAGCTCAAAAAGACCTTTTTAGCTTCTGTTCAAACAGGTATTGTCTGCAACTGAGGCACCTGTCGCAACATTCACATGAGAGAGAGAGAGCGGTAGGGGGGGGGCAATGTTTGCTGTCGGACCAATGTTTGTGTTCAGAACACTGGTAAAATACACACTTCTCCCATTCAGGCCCCTCCAGCTGTGTATGCAAATTGAATCAGTTAAACCCGAAGGTGTTAATTTGGAAACGAAAATAACACATATTTACATAGACAAAGCCATTGTTAATGAACTAATATTCAATATAGACTATATTATGATAAATTTTTTAGTGAACTATACAGATGATATTCGTTTGAATAACAAAATTTTACCTGTATCCAATAAATTCAGTCGTATTCTTACTTTTATGAAGAGGAACGAAAATCGTGCAAAAAATAACCTTGTTAAATTTTGGCTGTGGTAATATAATACTATGGACAGTAAACAAAATACTAATTAGTTACCTTATTATTTGCTTTGATATTACATTTTATTGAATATAAACATTGGCCAAAGCCGACTTCCACATTCTGGGAATTTTCATTACGTTCAGCTAAACAAATTAGAAATGAATGTTTGGTTTTGATCACAAGCATATTGATAAAATACAGACCTTGCTTTTGTGATTGAATCAGTTTTAGTTCCTTGGGTCTACAACTATTGTCGAGTGTGGTTACATAAGTTGTTTTCTATCAGTTTTCGAGATTACTTGCCTTATAAAAACAATTCTGGACTGTAAGCTGAAATTCTACCATCATCCATGTTGAACAAAACAGGAGCGATAACAGTACCTTGTGGCAGTCCATTGAGAAAGTAAAAATAGAATGATTGCTACAATAGAGAATTTAATCTGTTATAAAGGTTAGACTTTGGAATGTATTGTTTGGATGTATGTGTAAATTTATTAAGCAGAATATTTACTAATAAATCAATTGATCAATAAATAGAATAGTACAAGTTTTATGCGCTGATTAATGATGAACTATTTAGGTTCAAGTGTTATATAGTGAATTATTGGGTTGAAATCTTTTTCAGTAATAATTTTTAAGAAGCACAGGAACTTAAAAATTATAGACTACCATAAGCAGAAAATCCAAGCGGTGGTCTATAACTCATAAAAAAAGAAAAGATCATTCCAGAAATACTAAAATTGGTTAAGAAAGTCTCACATCAATGGTTTAGCTGTAAAGAATCAATTATTTAAATTAATATGTTGCTAGGTAAACAAAAAAAGATGCATGTAGATAGATGCGATTTAGTGGAGAGAAAATAACAAATATGTATTATTCGGCATTAACTGGCCTCCTCAAAATAATGCTTTCTTTATGTTATACATAACACGAGAGTATTGCCAGATTTGTGGTTGTTTGTGTTCAAGTTGCTTATAGAATGAGATGTCTTGGAATGTAAAAACACTCTTTGTGTTGGCTTTTTACGCAGACCCTTTGTGTAGGCTTTCCAGACACTTGGTGATGATTGAATTACAAAGAGCCCGGTGCAGTATCTGGTCCGATGTTTTTTTATCGATTGATAGTGTACGTATTCTCACAAGTAAACTATATTAAATATGAACAACTGTACATCTAGCACACGATTTGGTGGAATAAAAAAAAATCATTCACCATCTACGTAAGGAGGTGTGGGGTTTGCTAAGCCCTATTGCCTTAAGCAATCGTGCTTTTGATTAGGCTGAATTAATATACTAAGCAACTCATATTGTTGTTACCATATTAATTGATTCGTAACGTAACCCAGAGTCCTTGACGTCAAGCAACATCGAGCGTGGCTGTTCCATGCATGGGTGACCGGCCCGTGAAGGATCTCCTATCCTTGCATGTAGCCCACTAGCCTGGTCACTGGCTGTGGTTCGGAAATCATCGTTAAACCGTTGATCCCCAGGTTAAGTGTTGGAGAGGGATTCTCAGCTCTAACTTCACCTGGTAAAAAAAGACCTGCTTTAATTTTAACTTCAAACTCATAAATTAATAATTTTATCTTTGCAATGACATATCAAAGAGGACCCGGATACGACCCAAATGGCAGAGTGTTTTGTGTAAGCTATTACCTTAAGTCATTTTAATTATATCATAAAAATGTATAAAATGATATGAATTTCGTTTATTAAAGATAGTTTTAAACAAAAAATGTTCTTCACTTATTTGAAAAATCGAACAAAAAGTAACCTGAAGTTAACTGATTAAAAGACTCACTGGTGCCTGACAGGTAACATCGCTTCAATGGGAGATTTAGTTGCGCAAGGGAGACAAGAGAAACTTAGTTTGGGGGTGGTACAAGGTTGGGTGACAGGGATGCAAGGAGCACAGTCAGTTACCCGCTCCTGTGGCGTCCTGTGTCGGATCTATTATGGCCAGGATACATCGCGTCCTACTCCTTATCGCAATTCACTGTACGTATATCAGTAGATGTATTGTTAACATATGAATAACTATCTTAAATATTTTCTTAAAGAATAAATTAACCTCCCTATTAATTATGTATATTTGATAATTAAATATAACAAACTTATTATTACTACAAACAAGAAATAGTAGCAAGAAAACGATTTAAAACTAATAAAACCTGTGTGAAAGTTAATATTTTTATTTTGTACATCAAAATAAAAATATAAATATATTCTTTAAAGACAACTGTTCTGATTTACTTTTATAAAAGTATACTTTATTACTTCATAAATGTTTAAAAATTAAAAAATATACTATACAAAAAAGCATATTGTGTTGTACAGGTATACATAATGTAAAAACAACCGATTTTTATAATATATTTTAACCGTGCAATTGTACATTTATTTGGTATTCTACCTAGGAATAGATTTTATTTTCTGTAAAAATTATTAATAAGAATTTGAAATGTCATATAAATTTATACTAAATATATTATACAATAAGTAATACCTAATACCTAAGTAAAATAAGTATTACACCAGGGGAAAGGGGAGATATGATACGGTGACTAAAAGGAATGGAAAGAAAAGTATAGATAAAACTAAACAAGTAAGATAATCTAGCTAATATAATTTAATAAGAAGTGGCCATCATCGTTGTTATATGGTTATAAATGCCATTAAGGTCGGTGATTTTTTACATATTTAAATAATCATGATCTTTAAAATGATAAATCTATTTTCAATAGGTAAAATAAAAAAAATATTGTTTTTAACATACACTATGTGTACTCTATTTTTTTAAAGTTTGAGGAGCCATTTGTACTCTCATGTGATAGCAAAAAAAAAAACTTACCAAAACGTTGTAGACAAGCTATTTTTACCAATCTGACTTTATTAAATCGAAGGTTAATTCCTCCATGCTCTGTTAAAGAAATATAATAAAAATAAATAATGTGTATTTCTTCTTTTGTTAATCTGAGTACCTTCCATATTGATTTAAATGTTCACTAAAAGTAGAAAGTAATTTACCTAAAAGTGTACAATAATTAATTAACTTATTAATATTAATAAAAGCATATACAATGTAAGTGACAAGTACACTTCTTACCACTGTCTTTCACTGTAAAATATTTATGGGGTTTTAATTTATAGATAATAAATTATTTACCTTTCAAAGATTTCAATTAAATTTTATATTGATGCAGTAACCAAGCATATGAAAAGCCATAAACTCTTTTTTGAATTTTCCATGCGTTTTTACGAATTTTTAGCAATTTTTTCTCTAGTTGGTATGAAGTAAATTATCTTTACTAAAATATGAAAGATATAATATTTTCATTTAATTGTTATTTATAAGTTCCACAAATAATTTTATGAATCGTACATGTGTATCCATATATTGCATTAGGCTAATATCTAATATTTAAATTGTTTGGGAGATTATAGGCGATATGTTGGTTCCATCCTAGGTCCTCTTAATACCGACACGGCGTCCGCTTAATAGTTGCCATCGACATGGACACTACTAAAGAAGTCTGGGGTGTCCATGTTGGATGGTAGTCAAGGTTCAGATGTTCTGTAAGGAAGAGCACAATTGTCAGTTAGCTGAAAATCAGATCAACACTACGTGGTTCGGATTCCACGTAAAGCTATAAGTCCCATAATTGCCTTGACTATTAGGCTGTTAATAAATAGTCCTTCTGAGCTAAGTCGAACTCAGATAGTAACAATGACTACACTCGTTCATCTACACTCATCACACTCATTCGAAATCCATATTCGCCCATATCTTGACTGTACGAGTTATATTACTAATTTATTTAAATTAGAATGCATTATATCATCAATATGAGAAAAAACATATTTGCATCAGCCTTTTGTTTGAACGTGATAGTTTATCAAAGAATAATAAAACTTGGTGATATTTATGTTGAGTGGACTTAAAGATATTTATTGTTTGCCCAATAGCCAGGGCAACTAAGGAACCTACAGCTATACGTGGAATCCGAACCACGTAATATTGGTATGATTTCCAGCTAACTAACGAGCCTAACACTCAGTTATCTTCTCTGCACAGCAATCAATAGACTACATTCTTTATACGGGACAGTATATCCAGAACTTCCATATGATTTTTCCTCATCACTGCACACTGAGGCCTATGTGGTAGCTCAGTGGCTGAGGCTTCGGATTGTGGATTCCAAGGTTCGACTGAGCTGACAGTCCTTACTTCGATCGTTGCGTAAAGTGCACTGATAGGGCTGTGGTCCATATGTACTGGCGAGGCCCATGTGAACTGGCATAATTCCATCAATATAAAATCTCCTACGTGGTTTTACGCCAATTTATATTTTTAAATTTATATTACAACTGTTTGCTTAAAGTTAAATTGAAATGCATCTATTATTTCATACAAGGAAGTAATTCTTATAATTGTAGCCCTAAAATAAAATAAACCCCTTTTTAACTAACATTTACCGTCGACCCTTGTCTTGTTGGCAATTATTTCCTGCACAACACTCAAAGCTTCCCTTTGGGTGACATAATTCGACATTATACGGTATGTCAACGGTTGCCTGCTTTTACCTTGAAGTATCTAGTGTAGTTATTCAGAGTTCATTGTCTATATACAAGGTTTACTTAAGCATTAACTCCAGAAAAAAATTCATGAATTAATTTCCTACTAATTAAGCGTAATTACTTATTATTAGTCCGTATGTTATTTATTTTTGAACAAATATTGTTGGATAAACATACTTGAATTTGTTGTTCATGATTTTCCATCCTGTTTTATTTTTACTTTTTAAGAAATTTCGATTGATTTTAAATTTGTGTAACCTGACAGAATTATTGTTTATTTATTTATTTTTTTGTTTATGGTTTAAATAATGTTTATACACAGGTAGTTTACCATACTACTTTAAATAAAATAAACTGATTTTCCACGTCAATACCACTGTACGTGTATGGGTGGGCGGGTGTGTGTGTGTGTGAAAAGTGGAAAATTTTCAAAAAATCTAATATTTCGAAAAAGTCAAACATTTTGAGAAAAGTCGAAAAATATGAGAAAAGTCGAAAGTTATCAAAAATTCCAAGAAAGTCAAAATTTTCGAAAAAATTTGGAAATTTTGAAGAAGTCAAACATTTAGAGAAAAGTCGAGAATTTTGAGAAAAGTCAAAAATTTTCCAAAAATTTTAAAAAATTCCAAAAAAGTCAAAATTTTTGAAAATTTTTTACTGTGTGAATTATACGGAGGAGTCACCATGAGAACTGTACGTGTATGGGTGGGTGAGTGGGTCAATACCACTGTACCTATAACCTCTGTGCGTGTATGGGTAGGTGGGTGAGTCATCACCTCTGTACGTGTATGGGTTGGCAGTAGCGCCATCACTACTGCATGTGTATGGGTGGGCACCAACCCATACGTACACTTCATACAGTGAAAATTTTGTTAATTTCATTTAAGATTTAATTTCATTTTGTTAATTAAATTTAAGAAGAAAAACTTTTTCATACACTATGCAAATGTTAAAAGTGTGTTTGAAAGTTAGTTGGTTTCTGTATAGCTGATAACATTAATTGCTGAACCAAATAGAAAAGATAATAAGTTTTATTAAATGAGTTTTCCTTAATACTAGTGAAATATAATACGCCGAGACAGATTTGAGACGTTTTCAATCAACAAAATAGGATTAACTCTATTAAGGCCACATAGTTGATCTGTGAGGATAACGAAGCTGATATAAGGAAAACATTTCATATGCACAAACGGCGTTACTTACATGGACAGAACATGAGAAGCTGAATGTGATAGCTCAAGTTTCGAAAAGAACAATCTAGATGTGCCAAACATATTGAAATTGATATTTCCTTAACTAAAAAAAATTGACAAAATTATACAATAACTGAATGTTAAAAAGGTTGCAAATGAAGCCCGTTTCAAAAATTACAAATAAATGTGCAGTACAAGTAAACGTCACACAACACAAATTTATTACAATATAAGCACAAAATGCACAAATATATTACAAGTACAAAATGCACGAATATTATGGTGATCGATTTCGGTGAACCACGCTCACCGGGGATCGGACGTTTGGCACACATTTTTGGACCTTCTGCCCACGGCAGTTTTGGCACAATCATTAGAGCGGAATAAGTAGGGTCAACTCGCCTGCTTGGAAAAGGCAGGATTGGCACAGTCGCTCGACCAGGTAGACGCCATCGAACGAGGGAAAACGGGAATTGCATTTGCCCGTGATATAACAAATTTTTAAATTTAAACCATACTAGGTTAGGTTAGGTTAGGTTAGGTTAGGTTAGGTTAGGTTAGATCATGATCTATTTGGGTAGCATCCGTGTTCCAATTGGGTAGCATCCGTGATCTACTTGGGTAGCAGCCGTGATCTACTCGGGTAGCATCCGTCATCTACCTGGGTAGCAGCTGTGATCTACCGCAGGTTAGGTTAGGTTAGGTTAGGTTAGGTTAGGTTAGTTGCTTACTTCAATAAGCACCACAGCAGGGAATTTGCGGGGGCAAAAAAGTTCCCATTTTCCCGCATTCTGGCCACCTGGCTGCTACTACCTGGCCGGGCGGTGTGTGCCAATCGTGCCTTTCTGAAACTTACAGGTTGACCCTTCTTAATCCCCTCTAATGACTGTGCCAAACGTGCCATTCCAAATCGGCCAAAAATGTGTGCCAAACGTTCTACGGCCCGCTCACCTTCCTCAGATTAGAGGGATTCACAAAAGAATGTTGTGAATTCCTCTGGTCTGAGGAAGGTGAGCGTGGTTCACCGAAATCGATCACCATAATATTCGTGCATTTTGTACTTGTATTGTAATATATTTGTGCATTTTGTGCTTATATTGTAATAAATTTGTGTTGTGTGACGTTTACTTCTACTGTATATGTACCAACACGTATTATGCTAATAAAAATCTATAAATAAATGTGCTAATAATACAAAACACCTATTGTAACATATCTTTATCTAAATATGCCAAACTACGATACTACATCTACGATGTAACGTCAAGTTAGTGGGGATGGGCCTTTAGTTTTGAACAAAAAAATTAATATAAAATTATTTTTATTAATTAAGTTTAAAAAAAGAGAAAGAAAGATCATCAGAAAAATATTAGATCTATCATATAATGACTTTTAAACTTGAAAACGAAGTATACAACTCTTTAGGTATATCAAGAAAATGGAAACCATTAAGCTAGCAAAAGAAAATAGTATAAATGTATGCACATTCAATTCTAACCTCCAAATATGGCAGCTACTTTCAGGGGGATATCTGAAGACCTACTTGTAGACTACAATGGTAAAGAGACTAATAAACACCTAAACAAACCAGAAACCAATAAACGGATAAGTGTAAAAAGAAGATCTAAAAGCTGTATGTATATAGCAAATTAAAATTTCAAACAGAACTACATTCAGGCAAAATATTTTCGATTGTAAAGATCTTCAAAAAGGGACAGGAAATGGAAATAACCTGAAAAATCCTTGCCTAGTTGTCTAGTGAATGAATAAACGAGAGATAAAAAAAGAAAGTTCAACACATACAAAAATCAAACTTGTTAAAACAGGCTGTGCTCTGCTTGGTCTTTGTGACCAAAGCATAAATAATAATAGTATTTAAGTATAATAATAGTAGTTATTTTAAAAGTATTGAAACGAGTGGTTTTAGTATTTATAATCTTTTAAATTAAAATAAATATAATAACAATACTAATTTACTGTAATCAATAAATATAGAAAAACAGATATAAAAACGATATTAGATAATCACTTTACAATATGAATATTCTTCTTTATATCATGAAGTACTTAAATTTTATATACATTATTTTCAGTTAGTATTTTTATGGACTTTAAATTTGTATAGTTAAAATTTTCTAAAAAAGTTGTCAAAGTATGAATGGTTATATATAGGCTATTTATATGAAGATGAATATATTCTGTGATTTATTATACTTATAGACAATAAAATTTCCAATGTACTTTTATTTCAACTGTCATATAAATGTACATCGGAGTTTATTATTATGTTAAGTAGTGACTTATAATCTACAAGTGGCATAATGAGATAAATAATAGATTACAATGGATGGTTTGTGATCACAGATTAATTATATTGTTTCTTTTTAATAAGAAATAATTTCTTTATGTTAGAAAATTGTCTCCATAACTGTTAACAATAGCTCAATTTGACTATGGGTGCAGGCGTAGTAAACCAATATCAGAACATCATCAATTACATTGTTTAGTATTTTTAAACAATTAATTACCTCTATAATAAATCTTTTTTTTTTTTTCATAATTTGGGTAAAATATTATTCGTATTCTGCCAATCCAAAAACATTCTTTTACAAATCCTAACTTTTCAAATGGTTTTATATAGTAATATGTATAGTTTAATTAAAAAAAAAAATCTATACATCATGACTTTGTTTACCGTTGAGATATATTTTGTAAGCAATGCATCTAAGTTTTACTTTATTTGTTATTGAAGTAAGTGATTCTAATAGTCTATATTCACAAGTGATTCCACAATACTCAACTCGAGCGTACAGAGAGAATTCAACATACTAAGCGATATTATTTATGTTTTTATTAAAAAGTACAGGTCCTAAAAAAGAACCTTGAGGATTTCCAAATTAACTTTCTTTGGGCATTGTGTAAACACTATTTAGTTTCAAATTTTTATTCCAAATAAAACAAATCCTTCTCACAATTATATAACTTACAACAACTAATATAAAATACAACTTTAGTAAAATAATTTACTACTAATAATAATGGACCCTGGATAAAAACCAAGCACATTATTAAATGATATAGTTCCTTCTCTGAATTGTATAACTGGTTTTGGACTAACACTGCGTAAGACTTATTTATGTAGGTAAGACAGATGAATTTACTGTGGTTGAAGAAAATTAAACATTGAACTTTTGTTATTTCTTTCTTTGAATACTTTGAGAACTTGTTTTCCTTGGCGTCATCCACAAGGATTGAAATGTCTGCAGTTGACTGCTGACTTCAAAACTTCTAACGTAGTTCGAAAGTGAACTAAGTTAAAACAAAAAGTCGTTTGGTTACGTTTACGCTAGTAAATACATAGGTAACAAATTAATGCGTTGTGCTTTGAATATTAATGCAAATTTTCTGAACGTTTTTTCCTGATTATTATTCCGATTACAAAAGTGTTCTCTCGCTGATAGGATACTTAGGAGTATAGTTTGAGTTATTGTCGAATTAGTTTATAATTTGTAACTGACTTTTGTCCACAGATTATCTGACATGACATTAACTGTTCATTAAAATATTGTTTCAGCTGTACCTTTTTCTTTATCTTATATTAAATATAAATAAGACATATCATTATGTATCTAAGAAAACCAAGCACGATTTTATATAGGTTAAATTTTTTATAACAAATCTTTTCTCGCCAGTTCACATACGCTACAGGCCTGAGTGAGCCCTTTATTGAACGAATGAAGCACTCACTGACTGTCAACTCAGTCGAATCTTGGAATCCACAATCCGAAGGCTCCACTACTGAGCTATACCACACTAGTGCATATACTAGTGTGCATTGATGAGGAAGAATCATATGAGAGTTTTGAATGTACTTAAGTTCTTTAACTACGTATAAAGAATGTAGTTTTTATTTTGTAACGTTATTTTTTTAATTAAAGGTCGATACTCTGTGTCGTGCATTAAAATATCAGTAACGGTGGTTATCATTACTGTTGTCAATAAATATTTTTTTAATCAAAGGTCGATACACTGTCGAGCATGAAAATATCAGTTACGGTCGTTATTATTATGGTTCTCGTTACATATCTTTTTAATTAAAGGTCGATACACCGTCAAGCATGAAAATATCAATAACGGTGGTTATTATTATTGTTCTCGTTAAATATCTTTTTAATTAAAGACCGATACAATGTCGTGCATAAAAATATCAGTAATGGTGGTTATTTTTTACTGTTCTCGTAAAATATTTTTTAAATTATTGGTCGATACAACGTGTCGTGCATGAAAATATCAGTAACGGTGGTTATTATTACTGTTCTCGTTAAATATTTTTTAAATTAAAGGTCGATACACCGTGTCGTGCATGAAAATATCAGTAACGGTGGTTATTATTACTGTTCTCGTTAAATATTTTTTAAATTAAAGGTCGATACACCGTGTCGTGCATGAAAATATCAGTAACGGTGGTTATTATTACTGTTCTCGTTAAATATTTTTGTAATTAAAGGTCGATACACCGTGTCGTGTATGAAAATATCAGTAACGGTGGTTATTATTACTGTTCTCGTTAAATATTTTTTAAATTAAAGGTCGATACACCGTGTCGTGCATGAAAATATCAGTAACGGTGGTTATTATTACTGTTCTCGTTAAATATTTTTGTAATTAAAGGTCGATACACTGTGTCGTGCATGAAAATATCAGTAACGGTGGTTATTATTACTGTTCTCGTTAAATATTTTTGTAATTAAAGGTCGATACACTGTGTCGTTTATGAAAATATCAGTAACGGTGGTTATTATTACTGTTCTCCTTCAATATTTTTTAAATTAAAGGTCGATACACCGTGTCGTGCATGAAAATATCAGTAACGGTGGGTATTTTTACTGTTCTCGTTAAATATTTTCGTAGTTAAAGGTCGATACACCGTATCGTGCATGAAAATATCAGTACCGGTGGGTATTATTACTGTTCTCGTTAAATATTTTTGTAGTTAATGGTCGATACACCGTGTCGTGTATGAAAATATCAGTAAAGGAGGTTATTACTATTGTTCTCGTTAACTATTTTTGTAATTAAAGGTCGATACACTTTGTCGTGTATGAAAATGTCAGTAACGGTTGTTATTATGACTGTTCTCGCTAAATATTTTTGTAATTGAAGGTCGATACACCGTGTCGTGTATGAAAATATCAGTAACGGTGGTTATTATTACTGTTCTCGTTAAATATTTTTTAAATTAAAGGTCGATACACCGTGTCGTGCATGAAAATATCAGTAACGGTGGTTATTATTACTGTTCTCGTTAAATATTTTTGTAATTAAAGGTCGATACACTGTGTCGTGCATGAAAATATCAGTAACGGTGGTTATTATTACTGTTCTCGTTAAATATTTTTGTAATTAAAGGTCGATACACTGTGTCGTTTATGAAAATATCAGTAACGGTGGTTATTATTACTGTTCTCCTTAAATATTTTTTAAATTAAAGGTCGATACACCGTGTCGTGCATGAAAATATCAGTAACGGTGGGTATTTTTACTGTTCTCGTTAAATATTTTCGTAGTTAAAGGTCGATACACCGTATCGTGCATGAAAATATCAGTACCGGTGGGTATTATTACTGTTCTCGTTAAATATTTTTGTAGTTAATGGTCGATACACCGTGTCGTGTATGAAAATATCAGTAAAGGAGGTTATTACTATTGTTCTCGTTAACTATTTTTGTAATTAAAGGTCGATACACTTTGTCGTGTATGAAAATGTCAGTAACGGTTGTTATTATGACTGTTCTCGCTAAATATTTTTGTAATTAAAGGTCGATACACCGTGTCGTGTATGAAAATATCAGTAACGGTGGTTATTATTACTGTTCTCGTTAAATATTTTTTAAATTAAAGGTCGATACACCGTGTCGTGCATGAAAATATCAGTAACGGTGGTTATTATTACTGTTCTCGTTAAATATTTTTGTAATTAAAGGTCGATACACTGTGTCGTGCATGAAAATATCAGTAACGGTGGTTATTATTACTGTTCTCGTTAAATATTTTTGTAATTAAAGGTCGATACACTGTGTCGTTTATGAAAATATCAGTAACGGTGGTTATTATTACTGTTCTCCTTAAATATTTTTTAAATTAAAGGTCGATACACCATGTCGTGCATGAAAATATCAGTAACGGTGGGTATTTTTACTGTTCTCGCTAAATATTTTCGTAGTTAAAGGTCGATACACCGTATCGTGCATGAAAATATCAGTACCGGTGGGTATTATTACTGTTCTCGTTAAATATTTTTGTAGTTAATGGTCGATACACCGTGTCGTGTATGAAAATATCAGTAAAGGAGGTTATTACTATTGTTCTCGTTAACTATTTTTGTAATTAAAGGTCGATACACTTTGTCGTGTATGAAAATGTCAGTAACGGTTGTTATTATGACTGTTCTCGCTAAATATTTTTGTAATTAATGGTCGATACACCGTATCGTGCATGAAAATATCAGTAACGGTGGTTATTATTACTGTTCTCGTTAAATATTTTTTAAATTAAAGGTCGATACACCGTGTCGTGCATGAAAATATCAGTAACGGTGGTTATTATTACTGTTCTCGTTAAATATTTTTTAAATTAAAGGTCGATACACCGTGTCGTGCATGAAAATATCAGTAACGGTGGTTATTATTACTGTTCTCGTTAAATATTTTTGTAATTAAAGGTCGATACACCGTGTCGTGTATGAAAATATCAGTAACGGTGGTTATTATTACTGTTCTCGTTAAATATTTTTTAAATTAAAGGTCGATACACCGTGTCATGCATGAAAATATCAGTAACGGTGGTTATTATTACTGTTCTCGTTAAATATTTTTGTAATTAAAGGTCGATACACTGTGTCGTGCATGAAAATATCAGTAACGGTGGTTATTATTACTGTTATCGTTAAATATTTTTGTAATTAAAGGTCGATACACTGTGTCGTTTATGAAAATATCAGTAACGGTGGTTATTATTACTGTTCTCCTTAAATATTTTTTAAATTAAAGGTCGATACACCGTGTCGTGCATGAAAATATCAGTAACGGTGGGTATTTTTACTGTTCTCGTTAAATATTTTCGTAGTTAAAGGTCGATACACCGTATCGTGCATGAAAATATCAGTACCGGTGGGTATTATTACTGTTCTCGTTAAATATTTTTGTAGTTAATGGTCGATACACCGTGTCGTGTATGAAAATATCAGTAAAGGAGGTTATTACTATTGTTCTCGTTAACTATTTTTGTAATTAAAGGTCGATACACTTTGTCGTGTATGAAAATGTCAGTAACGGTTGTTATTATGACTGTTCTCGCTAAATATTTTTGTAATTAATGGTCGATACACCGTATCGTGCATGAAAATATCAGTAACGGTGGTTATTATTACTGTTCTCGTTAAATATTTTTGTAGTTAATGGTCGATACACCGTGTCGTGCAAGAAAATATCAGTAAAGGTGGTTATTACTATTGTTCTCATTAACTATTTTTGTAATTAAAGGTCGATACACTTTGTCGTGTATGAAAATGTCAGTAACGGTTGTTATTATGACTGTTCTCGTTAAATATTTTTGTAATTAAAGGTCGATACACCGTATCGTGCATGAAAATATCAGTAACGGTGGTTATTATTACTGTTCTCGTTAAATATTTTTGTAGTTAAAGGTCGATACACCGTATCGTGCATGAAAATATCAGTAACGGTGGTTATTATTACTGTTCTCGTTAAATATTTTTGTGGTTAAAGGTCGATACAACGTGTCAAGTATGAAAATATCAGTAACGGTGGTTATTATTACTGTTCTCGATAAATATTTTTGTAGTTAAAGGACATACACCGTATCGTGCATGAAAATATCAGTAAAGGAGGTTATTACTATTGTTCTCGTTAACTATTTTTGTAATTAAAGGTCGATACACTTTGTCGTGTATGAAAATGTCAGTACCGGTGATTATTATTACTGTTGTCGTAAAAAAGAATTTTTTAACTTGTTAGTAATGAAAATTCCATTAGCACAATTATTATTTGCAACTACAATGAGGTTAAAACTCAACTAAACTTATGTATCCACTATTAATACTATTGATACTAGTGATCAAATATAAATAAAAATATTACTCACAGCTAATATCATGTAAGAAACATTTAGTTGTAGAATCTACCAATGTTTACTGCTGCCAACCTGAATTAAATTGAATACATTTAATTCAAATTTAATGATTTAATCTATATCGACATTTTAAAAATTAAACGGCTATAAATGCAATTATGTGGTGCAAATAGATGCCGATGCCAATAATATATAATTTAGGATGTATTTTCGTTTAATACACTTTGGAGGGTGTAGTTTTTGTTTAGCCTGCGACCATCAGGACCTTGGAGTTGAGTTTATGTTTTCCTTAAGTGCCGAGGCCCACGATGGTCTGTCTTCGGGCTGCTAGACCTTGGAGTTGAGTTTATGTTTTCCCTTAGTGCCGAGGCCCATGATGGTCTGTCTTCGGGCTGCTAGACCTTGGAGTTGATTTTATGTTTTCCTTAAGTGCCGAGGCCCACGATGGTCTGTCTTCGGGCTGCTAGAACTTGGAGTTGAGTTTATGTTTTCCTTTAGTGCCGAGGCCCATGATGGTCTGTCTTCGGGCTGCTAGACCTTGGAGTTGAGTTTATGTTTTCCTTGAGTGCCGAGGCCCATGATGGTCTGTCTTCGGGCTGCTAGACCTTGGAGTTGAGTTTATGTTTTCCTTGAGTGCCGAGGCCCATGATGGTCTGCCTTTGGGCTGCTAGACCTTGGAGTTGAGTTTATGTTTTCTTTGAGTGCCGAGGCCCATGATGGTCTGTCTTCGGGCTGCTAGACCTTGGAGTTGAGTTTATGTTTTCCTTGAGTGCCGAGGCCCATGGTGGTCTGTCTTCGGGCTGCTAGACCTTGGAGTTGAGTTTATGTTTTCCTTTAGTGCCGAGGCCCATGATGGTCTGTCTTCGGGCTGCTAGACCTTGCAGTTGAGTTTATGTTTTCCTTTAGTGCCGAGGCCCATGATGGTCTGTCTTCGGGCTGCTAGACCTTGGAGTTGAGTTTATGTTTTCCTTGAGTGCCGAGGCCCATGATGGTCTGTCTTCGGGCTGCTAGACCTTGGAGTTGAGTTTATGTTTTCCTTTAGTGCCGAGGCCCATGATGGTCTGTCTTCGGGCTGCTAGACCTTGGAGTTGAGTTTATGTTTTCCTTAAGTGCCGAGGCCCATGATGGTCTGTCTTCGGGCTGCTAGACCTTGCAGTTGAGTTTATGTTTTCCTTGAGTGCCGAGGCCCATGATGGTCTGTCTTCGGGCTGCTAGACCTTGGAGTTGAGTTTATGTTTTCCTTGAGTGCCGAGGCCCATGATGGTCTGTCTTCGGGCTGCTAGACCTTGGAGTTGAGTTTATGTTTTCCTTGAGTGCCGAGGCCCATGATGGTCTGTCTTCGGGCTGCTAGACCTTGGAGTTGAGTTTATGTTTTCCTTTAGTGCCGAGGCCCATGATGGTCTGTCTTCGGGCTGCTAGACCTTGCAGTTGAGTTTATGTTTTCCTTTAGTGCCGAGGCCCATGATGGTCTGTCTTCGGGCTGCTAGAACTTTGGTCCTGCTTACTCGTTCTTCAAGACGCCTTTTCCAGCTGCAAAATCTTAGAACTTTCTATTACTAAATGTAAATGTAACACGTTTACTACAGTACTGTTCGGTGGCTTGAGCCCCTTATCAAGTCACTCTTAAAGATCGCCTTCAGAAGATCAAGAACAGACTTGAGGCTGGTGGGTTTCCGAGCTGGCTACCGGTATCTTGAAGTCTCTCTTAGCGAAGTTTCGGAAGCGTTAGATCTTCCTAGACTGCAAGCCAGACGTGTTATGTATGACATTGTTTACCTCTACAAGCTAGTCAATGGATCAGTCAGCTGCTCTGATTTGTTTTGAAGAATCTTCTTTCACTTTCCAATCGCCACAAAATCCAGATACCTATTTGCTAGGAGACAGTGTAGCACCGATTATGCCCAGCAATCCACTGTGAATTCAACAATTTGGAAATCTAGTTTCAGCACGTGTAGACTTTTTTGCCTCTAGTGAGCTGAATGTGACCTAGTGAGGTCTTGGCCAAAGACTATTATAACAATAATATAATAGACTATTATAACAATTATAATTTAATATTTATATTTATTCTTATCTAGTTTATATATTTGTTTTTAATCTATATTTCCTGTATTATTGTAAATGGGTGTTTACCGTAAATAAATAAATACGAACGTTTATATAGCTAGTCTTATAATTGTTTGTTGTTAATTATAATCAATTTACTGTACAATCAAAATTTATGTTATTAACAGTTGTAACATGTTCACTTTAAACTTCAATTAATTTTTTGTCTAAACTTTATTTAAACTAGTTTGTTACTGTAATTAAAACTAAGTAGTTTTCGTAAACATATAGCTCACATAATATCGATGGATCAATAATTAAGAGACATAAAATTAATTAACACAAACTTTTATCTTCTCGCTGAAGGAAGATAACGGCTCAAATTAATCATTCTTACTTTTCCGAAAATAAATACTACTTAGATAATTTTAACACCTAAGATTTACTTTATGAAAAAAATATAAATATTCAAACAAATTACTATGCTTGGTAGGACTTCCTTGATGAAATAGTTAAGTAAATATTAAATCATTCGCTATTTCAGGAATTTCATAATAGTTCAGCTTCCAAAGTTTGTAAACTTCTACTTGCATAGCTTAGTTTTCATAAACAGTATTTTTTTATTATTTCTAACGTTCATCACAGTCCGAAATTCCTAATAGTAAAAAATGCTTCCAATATTATAAAATATGACCCAACTATAGTCACACTATGACGTTATAAAATTAATTACATTTCTATGAGTCCTAAATAACAGCGTTGCACCGGCTTTTATTCGATTCCAAAAAGCTGAGAAAAAATACCTTAGAATATATTTAAAGGAATACTCTGACGTGTACCTAATTTATTTATTGTATTAAAAAGAATACCTTTTAATGACTACTTTAATTACAGTAGCCTGGGCTGAAAGATAAATTAGAATTAATACAATGATGTAGGGAACAAATATACAGTAAAACACTGGATACCATCTCATATTATCATAAAAAAAACCTGGACACATGAAATACTCAAAACCAGAAGTTTGTAAAATTATTATGTAATAACCATTTTATTGCTTACATTTAATTTACAAATACAATATGCTAGTAAATTCATCTAAATCTTAAATTTATCTTGATTATGAAATCTGGTTTTTTTAATAATTTCTCCTATTTATTCTTAAAAGGCCGATCGTCAAGATATAGGTGAGTGGATTTCGAGTGAGTAATGAGTGTAGATGATCAAATGTAGTCATTGTTACAGACCAAGGCCGCCTATTCCTTCCAAAATTTCACTAATTAGTATTCCAATCACTAATGAACAGCCGGTGGTTATCAGCTGATCTCTTTCAACACTTGTTATGCATTTGATTGAGATCTAACTTAGAACCTTCTGCTTATAAAGCTGGGCTCTAACTACGAGGAACTACGCTACTGACCAATTAAAGACATTGCTTCGATGATAGTCGATATTATTAGGGACATTTTTCGGGTTTGACCTGAAGTAAATAAAAAAGACTTATGTTTTTTTCTGATTTGATACAATGACTAAAGCACTCCATTATTTTATAACTTATTAATCTAAAATCGTTAAAAAAAGCATTTGTATAAAATATTTATTAAGAGCAGAATTTAAGAGAAAACGATCTTGTTTTAAATGACCATTTTTACAGTTGCTCGAACTGCTGTCAAAACGAAAGGACTTTCTTCTCCTCTACAATATTCTACCAGTCTTGTTTGCATTTTAAAGTCTAATAATGTATACTTGAAATTAGGAGGGGTACTTTAGCATTCTTACAAATCAAAAGAAAATTATAGTAACAGTCAACTGTTCTTGTATAACAATATAATTGACCAGACCCAATCGCAGTATAAACAAAACCTTGAAAGACTACGAGATACATACATCATTTATAACAAAACCTTGCAAGACTGCGAGATACATACATCATTTATAACAACACCTTGCAAGACTGCGAGATACATACATCATTTATAACAAAACCTTGAAAGACTACGAGATACATACATCATTTATAACAAAACCTTGCAAGACTGCGAGATACATACATCATTTATAACAAAACTTTGAAAGACTATGAGATACATACATCATTTATAACAACACCTTGCAAGACTGCGAGATACATACATCATTTATAACAAAACCTTGAAAGACTACGAGATACATACATCATTTATAACAAAACCTTGCAAGACTGCGAGATACATACATCATTTATAACAAAACCTTGAAAGACTACGAGATACATACATCATTTATAACAACACCTTGCAAGACTGCGAGATACGAGTATACTTGTATACTTGCTAGTTAGTATATATATATATATATATATATATATATATATATATATATACTAACTAGCAAGTATACTATTATCTTATTTTGTAGGCTTAAGCGGATGGTGTTATTACTAATAACTAAACATTCGTATAACGTCCGCGTCAAGGTGTTATTTACAATATTTATATCACCAAACGTTTCATCCTCAGTGGTATCTCTGAGATATTGATGCCATTGTTACCGGAGGCTTTAGTTATTAGATAAAATAAAATAAGGGTTTATTCTTGGGTTTTAGTGAAAAAAAGAACAATTCTTCAGTTATATGTAAAATTAAATTTTCTGCAATATATGAATAACATTTACTAATACACATATAATAAATATCCGAAATTGATAAAACACTTAATAATTAAAACACTTAATATTTATAATTTAAATTTATTTCAATTTCTAAGAGGCTCTGTTAGTTAACTATACAAAATAAAAGCTCTTGATTTTTGGACAACATCATTCTACATTTTATCCTTAGTAATTGAAATAGTATTTTTTCGGACTAATACAACATACCGTTGTTAGAGGGTTAAAATGGAGAAAAATGACGATGGTGTTATATATAACATTGAAAGATCATAATCCATGGAATATGGTTCCTTATAAAATATAGTTGTGAAGTTTAGAATTTATATATAAGAGGGGTTCTGTTCTGAATATATAATTAAATATTTGGAAGATGAACACGTATTCAGGGAATTGAAAAATCACACAATACGCATAAAATTTATCGATGGTATTTGTGAAAATCAATCATTAAAATAGTATATTTTAATTCATCATAATAATATATATTATTATTATATCATAAAAATAATAATATTAGATTCATCGTCATGCTTGTTCAAATCTGAGCAATCTATTTATAAACTGTAATTTATAAATACAATTAGGAAAGTATTACATTATTGGTTTATGTAACAGGGTTGCAGCGAGCTGGTACTGAACCCCCACGGTTCCTCTCCAAGGGTGGCATGTACAAAGTAGTGGTAGGTGATACCCTGGAGCTTCCATGTACTGTAGAGAACCTTGGTAAGTTAGAACTAATATTTATGCACCCTTCCTACTTAATTGTCATGTATATAAATAATTAAGTAGGCTTAATCAAGTTACAGTCAGATGAAACTTTATTAAAAAATTAATAAATTTATAAAAAGGAAACGTGCATAATATGCACTGCTTCAGTTGGTGGGAACCAATTGATATTGGTTTTGATTTGCACGAGTTAGTAGACAAAGTACTGAAAGTCATATATTGAGTTGTACTATGCGTTTAGTCGACATATATACAGTTATGTTATCTAAATATAACGCTGACGCATCCATAAAGTTAAGAGTGTTTGAACTACATTGACGCGATCCCTTTGAGATAATGCGGTGAGATATATAATTTGTTAGGTCACCTAGTATTTTCCCTAAAAGTTATTTTTTTATTTATTTAATTTATTTATGTATAATAGTCACAGACACCGTATACGCTAAAATTAAAGTTAATTTAAATTCTTAGGTTTAACGTAAAAAAGACAGAAAAAATATATTTATACATGGAAAGTATTTATATACATTGCAGAACAATATCACAGGAATTTAAGTACACAGCGCTTTGTTTCAACTAGCCTCAGGTAGCATATCTTGAAGTCACATAATTATGAAATATTTGGTTGTGAGTATATCAGTATATATGAGTAATTATGGTTAAAAATTTAATGACTGGTAGATATATTGGATGTTAAAGACAACGCAAGATAGTTCATAGTCCACCAATAAACTAATTCTGGGCAGATTCTGTGTTAATTAATTACTTTTAAGTTTAACGCCTTCCGAATGAATCATTTGTTATTAATCAAAAATTAATCAAAAGTTATTAATCATTTGTTATTACATGCTGTGTTAAACTACAGAACGGATTATCAGATCGTTTAATTTCATCAATGCTTTTAATTGTATTAATATATTGCTATACAGGATGTCGAGCTTCGACTGTCACATATTTTAGAGGATGGTTTGTCAGCTGAATACTAGTAGAAAAAAAATTCCATATAGCAAGGGTCCTATATCGATCCCTTTTCTGTCCGTGTGCCTGTATATGTTTTTACAAACATTTGAATATCTTAAAAATGATTTGACACACAATACTGAACTTTGGTATGAAATTTGATCTTAAAGACATATTTCATGTAAAAAGGCCGAATGCTTAAAATTACCGGTTTCAAAATGGCGTCTTTCCAAACTTTTTAAACCCAATTATCAATACAACTACTCATTTTACCCAAAATGTTTAAATATATTATTTGTAGACCATAATACGTCAACTTATTTTCGTGACTGAGAGCATTGTTATCTGGGAAATGGCAACTCAGATAACAATGTTTTTAGTCATAAAAATAAGTGTTCTCTGTTATCTCTCAACCGATATTTAAATTGGTATACCGTTGAATTTTGCGTAATATAGAATACAAATGGTGTATTTTTACATTTTTTGGTAAAATGTGTAGTTTTAAATATTTGAATTTGAAAATTTTAGACAGCCGCCATTTGAGATTGATAATTTTAGACATTCAGCATTTTTACATTAAATGTGCCTTTTTAAGAACAACTTTCATATCGAAATACAGAATTGTATGTTAATTGATTTTTAAGATTTATTCAAATTTTCGTAAAAAAAAACTCTCACATGCACACACAGACAGAAAAAGAATCGAGATAGGACACATGTTATACGGAATTATTTGCTTGTATTGATCTGACGAACAATCCTCTAAAATATGAGACAGTTGAAGCTGGACACCCTGTATATATAATTGATTGTGTCTATAAATTAAACCGTTATTACAACGGGATTAATATAAAGAAAGGGCATACGAAAAAATCACATGGAAAAATAAAAGCCCTTGAAGTAATAAAAGAATGGAGTCTAGAATGATTAAGCGTAATATCAGATATTCGAGGCTAAGTATTTCGCTTTTAGTCAGCTACTATTGAGTATTTTTTTTTTAATTTTCTTTAAGCCGTGATACATATTTGGATTAAGATCCAAAAGTCATGCAATAAATAATATAAAATAAAAGTTATCTCCTGCCACAAAGCTAAATCCAATCCATCGGGCCACTTACGACCTGCCTCACTTATTCTGTTTATACTAGCCAATCCCTCCGTGAAGGAAAACGCAGGGGACACTGTAATTATATGATCCATTATTTGGATATACTCCCCGCAAGCACATTACCGATCTAATGTCAATCCCTATTTATATTTCCAGTAGTTACATCTACCCACGCCAGTTTCAAAAGTGTCCATTCCCTCCGAGGGAGGTTCATTCTACCTAGAGGTATTGATGGAGCATTAATAAGGAACTTGAGTCGTCCATCAAAACTATTCCACGCTATCGCCCAGCTAGTATTGGGTGAAAAATATGAACTGCTCAACTGGGAAGCAGTACGTATATGTGGGTTTTGAAACGCACCTCTAAGTACTTCATTTCAATTAGTCTCCTGCTATATTTGTATATACGCGTTAATTAGTAATCCCAGGATAAGCTCATCTTAGCTCGAGCTTCGTTTCTGAAGATTATTCAAGAAAACTACAATGACAATATCTATAGGTCATTTATAGCATTTTAACCCTAGAACTGTTTAAGTGAACAGTTTTTACTTTCATTAATCATAAAAAATTAGATGATTTCTAACGATTTTTCCTGTTTAGATAAATTGACTATGTATTATGTTGACTACAACTATACAAATGAACAATTTTTTATATAACAGATTTTAAAAATATAATAAAATGGCGTTTTTCTTACTCATAATACGAGTAAATTTTCGGTGGTTAACAAATGTATATTGGATCCAAAGTTTGGTGTTCGAAAGTAAGTGAGAACATAACAAGTCAAGATGTTAAGATAATAACAATGAATATGAGAACAACATGTTAACTTAGTGGTGAGGTGTAGAGGCATGTCGAAGAAACCATCTAGGTGAGACAGGGTCTGCTGAAAGGTTTTCAAAGTTATATTCTAAATAAACTAATCAAATGTATGCAAAGGTCCGAGGCTCTAAATACAGACTAGAGTGATCTCTACTTGGTCCGTAAATATATATTATACATCATGTTTCTGTCAGTAGGGTGGATGGAGAGGCCTATCTCCCTCTTAACCTTACATTCTGCCCATTCCCCCATAGACTATTGTTCTGTGCTGAGAACTTGTTCAGACAGAGTAAAGGGGCGAACCAGTACTTCTACTGTTGAATATTAATGAAATGTAAAAAAATAAATAAACAAATAAAAATAATAAAAACTAAAAATGCCTTTATTAAAGGGGTGAAGTTATGACTACAAAGTCCTCTCTAACACTTAACCCCAATATTACCGGATTCGAACCAGCGCTATTTCTAACTCCAGCTCAAAATCCTGACGCCTTACACCGCTCACCCACATTTAATCATCAGAGAACTACAGTTTAACTATTTACCGTTTACTACAGTATTTCAACCTAACTTTTGTTTTTAACCTGGAGGCAGTGTAAGGCTGGAGGCTTTGAGGTATCAATGTACATAAATTATTTCTTACTTAACTCAATGTTCCCAGAAGAGAATTCAGTTGGGAAACTACTCTGATTTCATGTATAATTCATTACTTTTAAAAGTAACCTGCACTAATCATAGAATATATTAGTTCAAAACATACAAAGAGTATAGTAAATTTCTCGTAGATACCACCTGGTTTCTTTTAATAAGGGAAGTAAACCTGTGAAATTAAAGAATTTATACAGTATATTATTCAACTCAATATATTTCATCTTAGAAAAGTACAATGTTTAAAAAGATATAACGGTGATTTTCACATTTCGTGATATTTAGTATTAGTTAAAGTCTTACTACGAGACATTTTGAAAAAATCAACATATTTTTTAGCTCGCCGGCACACAAGGTCAGCAAACCTGTGACGAGTAAAGTATTAATCGTCTGTTGAGTTGAGGATGTGAACCTTGGACTCTAGACTCCAAGTAGGAAGCCTCTGACACACTAGCCTCATACATTCATTTTCTGTAATAAGTAGATTGAAATTAAATAGATTTCATGTCACTAGAAAAGTCACAACCACCCATCTAAAAATGTATGGAGGTATTGATTCACCCACCCTCCAAAAACACGAACGGTGGTATGGACTCACCCACCCTCCCAAACACGACCGGTGATATGGACTCACCCGCCCTCCCAAACACGGAAGGTCATAAGGACTCACCCGTCTTCCCAAACATGAACGGTGGTATGGTCCCAACCACCCTCCCAAACACGAACGGTGATATGGACTCAGCCGCCTTCTCAAACACAAAGGGTGATATGGACTCACCTGTCCTCCTAAACACAAATGGTGATACTGACTCACTCGCCCTCTTAAACACAAACGGTGATATGGACTCACTCGCCCTCTTAAACACGAACGGTGATATGGACTCACCCGCCCTCCCAAACACAAACAGTGGTACTGACTCACCTGCCCTCTCAAACACGAACGGTGATATGAACTCACCCGCCCTTCCAAACACAAACGGTGGTATTGACTCACCCGCCCTCCACAATCACGAACGGTGGTAATGACCCACTTGCCCTCCCAAACACGAACGGTGATATGGACCCATCTCCCTTCCCAAACACGAACGGTGGTATTGAACAAGGAGATAAAATTGCTAGATAGACGGAACAGTCTGATATTGATAGTAGCCAAACTTATGGTGGTTGGTACCCCTGATATTCCCTCTTTACATTTGCTTTATACTTCCAACTGTATACTTTCTCCGACAGGGACACACGTATTACTGTGGAGACGGGACAACCTGATACTAACGGCAGCCAAGCTAATGGTGGTAAGGGACCCCCGATTCTCCCTCCAGGGTGACTACGACCTTCACATCTCCAACGTGAGCGTTAAAGATGGTGGGGACTACGTGTGTCAGATAGCTGATCTCTCTGCACAGGACCAGGTCCACAAGGTGACCGTACTAGGTGAGTCAACAGAAGTGTCCAACAACCATTACGTTAAAGTAATTCACCATTTGGGAATAATCATGTTAAATGTTGACCACTACATGTATGCAAGTCATAAATATGTAGGACATATTTTGCTGTAAGCAATACGTTTTGCGTGGATCTGTTACATAAGAGGAGGCAACGTATTTATCAAATATAAATAAGCCAGTTCATTTGGATAAATTATTTTCTATGTATTAGCTTCATTTTTCCATAGTAAGTATTAAAACTATTACTTAATAATAATAATATATATGTTAATATAGCTGGATTATAACGTCCATGAAAAGCCCATGAATGATTTCAACGCTGTAAATAGAGAGCAGTGGTGAGCTTGTCAATGTTGACATTTAAACAAGAGTAACTAAAAACTAAACACATGTGTTTCGTATCAAAATGACTTAATGCATGATTTTCAGCGCTGACCTCCTGGATCCCACAAACAACGAGTTTTCGTTTGATATAAACAAATACCAAGAATGGAATGTGTAATATTTATTACGTCAATAAAACTGCCACATGTGCACAATATTGCCCCCAAGTTGTACAAACCACACCTGTGTCTCGCCTTACATTTGATTTGTTCTGTAGAACTTACATAGTGGTTTTTATAAGATTGTTTGCCAGAACGATATACTTAAAGATATTGTGAACACTTTTAACTATCTATCTTACTTAAATATTTTAAATAGACATTTTAACTTTCATAATACTTTGTGCATATTCTATAAAATCAATCAAAATTCATTAAATCCTACTTAATAAATAAAACAGTAAATCACTAGAATAAAGGGAAAATTAATACACTCATATATTTTTCAAGAAAACCTTTTACTCTAGGTATGAGTTTTTAGGATAAGGTATACATATATGTATAGTATATATCGTATGGTTTTTGTCAGCTACCATATTTTTAAATTTAAAATTATGTAAAAGTTGAATTTTATAGCTGGACAAAATGTCCAAAAGCCATTACACTATAATAAAAGTTATAAATAACAAATGATCTCCTGTCACAGAGCTAAATCCAATCTATCAAGCCATTTAAGACCTGGCTCACAAGTTCTATTTATGCTAGCTAATCCCACCGTAAAACAGCGCAAGAGCACTCTGAAACTATGTGATCCATTGTTTGGATAGACGTTCCGTAATCACATGACTGATCTACTGTCAGTAACCATTTGTATTTCCAGTAGTTACATCTGCCCACTCCAATTCGGAACCGATTCAATCATGTCCACTCCCTACGAGGGAGTTCATCCCACCTACAGGTATTGACGGATCGTTATGATACCTGTAAAGGTAGTTTTATAAAATCGAGCAGGCACAGGTACTCAGCTTTTGAAATTACAGCAAGAGTTACTGAAAACATATTCGTCTTTGGTAATTAGAATTCAAGGTAGTTTAAAGATTTTATCATTAGGATGAAACAGACAGAAAATATTATTAATTAAACTATCAATAAAGTCATACTTCTTAATTAAGAACCATTTTATGATAACTTTTGGTATTAATGTTCATTTTTATTGATATTATTCATTTTAGAATAATATTATATCAATCAAAATTCATTCAATCCTACTTAATAAGTAAAACAGTAAATCACTAGAATAAAGGGAAAATTAATGCACTGATATATTTTTAAAGAAAACCTTTTACTCTAGGTATGAGTTTTTAAGATAAGGTATACATATATGAATAGTATATATCGTATTACTTTTTTGTCAG
The DNA here is from genome assembly GCA_035578905.1 of Stictocephala bisonia. Classification (NCBI taxonomy): domain Eukaryota; kingdom Metazoa; phylum Arthropoda; class Insecta; order Hemiptera; family Membracidae; genus Stictocephala; species Stictocephala bisonia. The sequence continues at coordinate 2,252,908 of JAQJVL010000111.1, forward strand.
CTACACATTTTTTTTATTAAAAATTATGTCAAAGCTGAATTTTACAGTTGGACAAAATGATGTGTCCAAGATGATGGGTCGGTGTCATCGGTGCATACATTATGACACCGATCGTAGAGATTTAGCCGAATGAGTGTATATGAGTGTACATTCATTCCGGGGGGAGTGAATGAGTGTATATGAACGAGTGTAGTCAGTGTTACTAACTAATATTGACTGTTCCTTAAAAATAGCCTTTTATTAATAATAGCCCAATAGCCTATTATTTTAATCTAAGGAACCTATAGCTTTAGGACCTACGTAGAATCCAAACCACGTAATTAGTCTTAGTATGTATTGTCACTTCAAGAATATTATTACAGCTGATTTCCATACAACCCTAACGCATTGTCATAAATTATTATGTTTTTATTATTTCAAATATTCTTTCGCCCCATAGAGGTTAATCTGGTTGGAAAACCAGTTCATATAATACTGGATTTTCAAAATCTACATTGATTTGTAAAAACTGCAATGCTGATACTATCCAACCCAATATATATCATTCAAATATATTACAATTCTGAGAAGTATTTTTGTTTCATAGAAACATTATTTGTAGAGGTTGAGAATATATTTAAGTTTTTCAGATCCTTTTAAACCAATAAAACAGTTCGTAACCATCTGAACCGTTGCTTTAAAAACACGCATCGAAGGCCAACAAGTTTATAATAGTACTTTTGTAATAAATACATAAATTGCTTGCTTCTATCAATGGCCTAGGATTGAGTGAAGTTTTTTAAAATAGGAAAACAATTTTTTTTCCAGATTATGTTGGTAGGGTTAAAGACTCTGTTTGTATTTCAATTATATATTAAACATAGGGAAATTATTGTTCATGATCACTTTTATTATTAATTTATGCTATTTTTGGGGAAGTAACCTGGCATAATCACATGTTTATTCTTTAATGCGTTTCTAAGTTTTGCAAACATGTCATTGTTGATGGTTGTTGTTTTTGTTGTTCTGCCTCAATGGTTAGCTCCCCCGGTCATCCACTCTACGGTGGCTAACGGACAGTTGACCGTCCGGAAGGGAGGTTCGGTCACTCTTAACTGCGAGGCTACTGGAAACCCGGAACCCACTGTCCTCTGGTCGAAGAAGGTGAGAATAATACTTACATTGTCCGTTAAGGATATCAACTACAAATATCTTGCCAAGCAATGATGTTAGAAGTATATAAATGGATAAGTAGAATTTTAATCACATTCAGTGTGTTTGTAAAAAGGTTTGTGGTTATATTGTAAAAATTGAATGTAAAAAAGCTTCTATTTGTATAAAATATTATAAGTTAGATGGTAGCAGTTGTTCCAGGGTTCAACTGTGGTAACTCTGGGTCAGGAAGTCAGTCGTTGAGCTCTTGAAGCAGAAGTGTCATGTCAACTACCAAACATAATTCTATGCAGAATCTCCATATTAGTTAATAACTTTACATTTATATCAATAACGCTTTTTTTAATGTTGCTATTTAAATGTATTTTTTAGTCAAAATATTTTCCTTCACTATGTTTTATTTCATGAAACATTATATAAATATTGCATAGAAATCGTCAAGTTTGCAAACAAATTTATTAAAGTTTTATATACATAAAACTTTAATAAATGTTTGCCAATGTACGTGTATGGGTGGGTGGGTCAATGCCAATGTACGTGTATGGGTGGGCGGGTGGGTCAATGCCAATATACGTGTATGGGTGTGTGGGTGGGTCAATGCTCAACACTAAACACTCTAAAATCACTCAGGTCATGTCTTCTTATTCAGTAAAACTATCTTTGAAACATAATACAATCAAGTGATTGCTGCACGTTTATTTATTTAAATTTATAAATGATTGTCACAGCAACTATTTTAATTAGGCTATTTTACTATCTCCAAATAAATGTACGACACAACTGAATTATAACCTCTACTAATATACCAACAATGCAAGTGAACGTCACATAACACAAGTTTATTATAATATAAGCACAAAATGTACAATATTATGATTAGAGATTTCAGCAAACCAAGTTTACCTTCCTCATACTAGAGGGATTCACAAAAGAATCTCCATTCACTCAATACATAGTCATATTCACACTTACAATAGTCTAATCATTCATTCGTTTGAACTCCAGCACCTACGTCAGCCAGCCAATCAGTAGGTCTCCCATTGGTGTTCCAAAAACTCATCTGTGCTGTAAAACGCTTCCGATATCAAGGCAGCTTTCAGACGAGTTTTGAACGCCTTCAGCGTCTGGGCACTTTTAATTGCGTTCGGTAATTTGTTCACAAAACGAGCACCCACCTGTGAGGGCAAGCGCTCGTAAGCTACCGTCCTGTTTCTTCCAGTTCGGTAGATGTCCCTGCCTCTAGTTTTATAAGAGTGTATTTCTCTACCTCTTATGGGCTCACATTTTGAATTAAAGAACACACACGTTTCTAAAATATACAAGCAGTGTAATGTCAACATTTTTAGGGTTTTAAATGAGGGCTTGCACGACTCTCTCCACTGCAGTTTGGCAATTATACGAACTGTTTTTTTATGCAGAATGAACAGTCTGGAAAAGATAACATTTGCGCAACCACCCCACAGTGCCAGTCCGTATGACAAGTAAGGGTAGATTACACCATAATATGCCGTCATCAGTATCTGGATGGGGCAATATTTAGAAAGTTGCCTCAATTTATTTGACACAATCAATTAATATGTTATATGCTATCGTTTTTAGAACCTGTTTGTAAACAAATAAATTGTCATTTTTTAGTGCTATCTGCTTTAAAAGTTTTCTTGCAATTTTTTTATATAACGATTTCACTCATATTTAGGAGAAAATCGTTTAATTTAAGAGTACGTACGACCCTATTCTCATACTTATTACACTCTTAATCACATTATTTCATAGAGATATTAAATAATAAATCAGTTCATCTACTTTTATAAATTTTTAACTATACACCTAATATAATGTGTGTTTTTTAACTGAAAAAGAAAACGCTGCATTATAAATAAAAACATTTTTTGAGCTAAACAAACCAACCAGATTGTCATTAGTTGTGCGGTTTTTTAAGGATAAACCACACAACTAAGCATTTATTAACTTTTAATCTTAAAGTTGTAAGAAATTCATTTTGAAATAAACAAAGTGTAGTGAACTTACTTTAATAAAACATCAAAATAAGTCTTTTAAATGGGTTTTAATAAGACTTAAATATTTGTGTAGTTAACAGTTCATTAAAACTAACAAGTATGCCTACGTAACTTCTAACAACAATTTAAACTTAATCTTAGTTCTTAGCACACTAATCTGATTGAGATAAATTCATTACAAAACAACGGTCTTTCCCAGTTGTTGTCCGTCCTAATGACGTTCCTAAGCTATAGAACCGGCTCTACAATCATTGTGATTTTATCTGTTGATAACGTCTTATTTAGTGGTAATTGCTAATTTGTAATTAACTGCTGAGTTTTTTATTTATCATTAATTGTTGTTAAATCTTAATATTAAATCTGTAAGTTTCGTTTGAGTTGATGTCAAACAGTTCAACTGTAATGTTCAATGATATAAATGTTATATTTTGGCCTATTTATCTAATAAACCAAGAGCATTAAATCTTCACTAAATAATCCAATGGCTAGAGTAAACAAGCGCATAATTAATTGTATGTATATTTGTAAATAAAGTTCATTTTAAAATTAATTTAATAGAATTCATATAAAAGCCATTAGCAAATTTCTTACGTTGACTAGATTTTGTTTCAGGACTTTACGAAGGCTTTCCACTCATTTAAAATTAAAAGCATTTAAAAACATTCAGTTTTCTTTCGTTATGACGTACAACATTTATATTCTATCGATGGCTTTAATATTTATTTTAAACTCTTCTCTCGCACCAACATCATGCCGAGGGAAGGAGACAATACACGAACTGTCGAACTCAGAGGGAAAGAATAAAAAGAACTTTATTGGAAAACACCTTAGGCTTTATCTGGAACAAATTGCAGTTGAAACAGACGTAAAAGACAGAGTCAAGAGGACGGCAGAACCAAACAACGACCAAAGAAGTACAGACGAGTCACAAACACTCACACTATATAACACCTAGAGTTGGAAGTGGCGATCTGAGAGACGCATTGTGCCATGGCATAGTTTTATTTCTGAAAATTTCTAAATGTTTCGTGAACAATTTAATTTATAATTATTTTACTTTATCCTACATTTTAGTTGTGCTACTATTTTTTAAAGTCATAAAGTTTTAAAATTATTTAAAATTTCAGTTGGGAGAGGAAAAACTATGGCATTACAGAGCTTCTTGCCTTGGTGGTTTTTTACGTGCATATCTTTCAGGAAAAGTTTTTAGATTCCTGATTTTATATTCTGATAGAGACATTTGTGTTATACAACTAACAACTCTACAAAATAATTATTCACCAGAAATAAATTACAATGTATAAAGGTATTATAATGTTTTTATGTTAAGATTCTTACTCTGAGTTCGTTTTTTATACAAGATTAAGTAATTTGACTGAGGTATACAGATTCATATTATTGGACTGATTAAATATTTTTTTTAAATTTATATTTATATTATTTTTACATACGTGGTAAATATTTTGTCCAAAAAGGACTACAGATCAAATGTTTGGTTAGAAAGACTTACTGAAAAACTTATTGAAAGACTTATTGGCTCAGACAAAAAGAACAACTTAGTCAAGACTCAAAATAAAGTGATTTTTTAAATATAATTTTTCCACCTACTTAACCCCTTCTCCAAAGTATTTTCATCCGTGTGGGATATTAATTCAGTATATCAAGGGGAAGAACCAGTAGATTATAAGATTATTCGTGATACAAACTTTAAATCATAGCTCGGACTCGAAACTGTACTAAGTCTAACTCAGGGTCATAGACCGTTCAGATACTGGCTCACCCAATGTTGTCTTCTAACATTCCATTGTTATTTTACCACAGTTCATAGCCTTAAATAAATGTTTCCTTAACATAGCTACCTTTTTCTATTATGCTTGGTAACATGACTGTATTTGTATCGTCAGAAAATACTGGTACACTTAAATAAACTTGCTGTACATTTCAAGTTTCATATCTCTAAAAGTGGCATTGCTTCAAGTTAAAAACGTTGCAAAATTTAAAAAGAGTTAGCATATTAATTTCTTTGCCACATCAATCTTACAGTATTTAATTTGTTTTCGTTTTAAAATATTTAATTAATGTATGCTTATTAAACCTACTCTATACTATTACTGTTAAACAGGGACCGAAACCAAAAAGGTGATTCCACTTGAGGGTACTCATTGTTCTTTTATTAACACGCTTTAAAGCCGTGTTGACACAATACGAGTTTACTCGGACCAAGTGAACTCGGATGTGCGCTTGCTTGGATGCCACTCGTAACAACACTTGTTCCGAGCAGCTTTGTCCGAATAGACTCGGTCAGAGTAAAGTCGGGCACTGAATCTCGGATACGAGTGACCAGATTCATAGTTTGAAATGGCGGCTAATGTAAATAAGAAAAAGAAAGTAAGTTTTAAAAAGTTGTCTGAAAAAAATAAACAGTGCATTTTGTGGAGTTGTATGAATTTGTTATAGGAGTGTATATGGAACTTTAGATCAAATAATTATAAGAATAAGGATGCTAGTGACGATGCCTTTTTGTGACGATCATATTGTAAAAAACCTAGGAATATCTGGTTTCACAGCTCAGGACGTGATTAGGAAAATAAATAATATAAGACGCTCTGAAACAGTAAATACTCCTTTTCGTAATATATCAGCCATCTTATAAAATACTAGTCAGACGTTGAAAACCACTCCGAGTCCGAGTAGCGTGATTCGGACCGATTTATAGAATGATACTCGGTCCGAGCAAACTCGTACAGTGTCAATCCGGCTCTTAATATATATATATATATATATATATATATATATATATATATATATATATATATATATATATATATAAGTACAAACTATGAGCTATTAACAAACTTAAATTACTAGAGACACTATTTTGATACTTGAAATGAATCACTATAATTTACAAAAATTAACGTCGCTTATCACTCACGAGTCTGTGTTCACAAAGTGTCTACCACCACTCGGTGTACTGTCACAATTAAACACTGTCACTTGACTGGCTCAGTCACTCTAACACCATAGCCTTGACAGTCACTTACTGACTCACTGTCAGGTCAGCCGAAGAGTGTCAACACCGGTGTGATCAAAGAAGTTTATGGAACTGCCGAGGTGATTATGGAAGGGCCTAGGTCCTTCTGGGCGCCAGTTCGGTAAGGACCTGGCTCCAACCACAGGAAAATTAACTGCCATTCTCACCCTTCATGGAAGAAATTTGACTGGCATAGAAACACGGACGTGTGCAGTTATTCGCGAAGATTAAGAGTCTCAATTAATATTAATAATAAGTATTTCCCTACGTGGCGCCGACGTGATGGCCTTAATCCATAACAATTCTTTCAGTACAATACCACATTCAAGATTTTATGATCGTTAAATTGTAAATCAACAACTGACAAGAAAAGTGGTAGATCTTGCAATATTCTGTTTTATCAAAATCTTCATTTTATTTCAATCTGTAAACACTTTTATGTAATCTGTTAAATTATAAAATTCCATTTAAAAACTAAAAATACTTGTATATAACTATATGAACTACATGATTTTAGCTTTAATTGTTGGCCATTTACTTGTGCAGGACAGTGGGCACCTGTATAAGCCTGGAATGACCGTGACATTAGAGCGGGTGGACAGACACCACGCAGGGGTGTACCAGTGCACCGCCAACAACGGGGTGGGGCCTCCTGCCGTAGTGGACCTCAGGCTGGATGTACTACGTAAGTTTAACTTTATTAATAATTTTAATTATTTGTTTTCAAAAACTGCTATTAAGGAGTCTATTCACATACACAGAGATTAGACACAAAAGATGAAATGAGCATCCTTTAAACAATACAAATATTTATGTTGAAATTTGTGTTCATTTATTCCACAAAACTAGACTTTAATACAGAATATTTATATTTCTTAATTTTTAATTTAACAATATAACGTGTGTGCAAGTAAACCTACCATAAAGGTAATTTGAGTGATTCATAATGAGTTACTTTAAAACAGCACCACATGTGGCGAAATACTGTAATAGGAAACCAGGGAGTTTGTATTAAGGAAAGAGTAGAGATAAGTCGTCTTGTCGAGTATGTTGGGTATCAGCCGTTCTGACAGTGTTCAATTCATGCACATTCGTCAATTCGTTTGTAGTAGGTTGAGTAGGAAGGCCCGTTATTGCAGTGGTGATTTAGCACTTCCATACGTGCATGGATGGTAGCAATTTAAATTAAATATATAGGTAAGTGTCACAAACCCCCCTTTCTAGAACCTACAAAATGGGGTAATTCGCGCACGTCCGGGATCGCTAACTTGGGCGTTAAATAAATACACTCGCTTGGCTGCTAAAATATCAGAGGTTGATTTATTTAGTAAAAGAACTTAATAATAATAAATCACAATAATAAAAAGATTAGAAGATGTCTTAAAATAAACAAGTAATCATACAAATCATACAATGATATAATACTAAAATAGCTATTCAAATTGGTTCTCCAACTCTAAACAAGTCTCTAACTGAAAAATACATAAACAACAAATATTACACAAGTATACAGTAAATGAACCTGGGCAATGGTGCTGCTGGCAATGGACCTGTATAAAAATTAATGGTCTTATAATTATTATGACTTACTTGTATATGTGTCGTCTCGAACTCGAACTGGCTTTAAATAAAAAATCCCCTTATTACGACTCTTACTAGAGTCACCAAGAAAATCCCTAAGTCCTGACTAGGACCCTACACAAAACCCAGGATCTTCCCAAAACACTCGAGAGACTTAACGTCTCCTCGACTCTCCCGACTTCCTCCGCCAACCTCGTATATATTCAACTCGTCAATGCCACCAGCACCATGACCCGAGTTCTGATCTTCACTACACTTCTCTTAATCTAACCTCCACCTATGTTATACTACTTAATCTAAAATAAAATTGAAATAAATTGTACAAAATGCTAATAATAAAATAACTATAAATATCTACTTTCTATCTTATCCCCATCTCCTGACATAAGGGAAGGCTGTAAACTTCAAATATTTCAGTAACTAAATTGGGTACATCCGGCGTACTCCCTGGTATCCACTCTGAGTTGGGTCGATGGTTGGACCAATACATATTAAAAATAAAAAAGTTTTTTATAATCATTCATGAAGATGTATAAGAATATTAAATTATTGTTGTCTGTAGCTATGATTGATTTGACAAGTACAAATAATGATATTTTGGATTAATAAAAACAACCTTTATTTGGAAAAAAAACTTTGAACAGTGAAATGTGTATTCCGTATTTAAAACTTTTATGTAGGTTACAATTTTTAAAGAAACAACTTTAGTTAGCATAACTTTAATAATCATGTAAAGATTGTTCAAAGGTGTTGCTTGCAGATCCACCAGAGATAGAAGTGGACCAGGGGTGGGTTAACGCTGCAGAGGGAAGCTTGGTGAAACTTGTTTGCATCGTCTACGGAAACCCTACTCCTAACGTAAGTGACAATGTTAAATTCAAAATACTTTCGGTTATTTACTATTGTTAATTATATGACTTTACTTAACAATATATTTCAGTCATTTTGATTGAAGACAAACTAAAAGATTGAATTAGGCTTCCAAACGATTTTTCAAACATTTTTACGATTATATTAAAATAAAATAACATGCCTGCACACTCCGATAGGTGCTCATGTGCTCAAGGGACTGACTGGTTAGTATACGTTTGGTGACGTTTGTGAACTATTGGTTGTGTCATATGTATTGTGAAACTTCACACAGACGAAACGTAACAGTGAATCTAAGGGATCTTAAGATAGATTACTCACTCTGAAATGTGTCGTCTAGTTTTTTCATGTTGGCAGATTTACGGAAGCACGTAAGTCCTGGTCTGAGATGCCTGGTTTTAATTCAATGCTAGGTTACGGTCCAATACTATGAGATTTCTTTTCGATGAAGCTTAGCTCTATTTTCAGAGAAACGAGCAGTTATAAAATATGAGTTTTAATTTCTTTAGGTTAAAGACTCTTTATAATTAATTTCTTAATAAGAACATTAAGTGTTGCTTGAAATGCAAAACAAGAGAACGTCACAATTTAAATTTATTATAAGATTGGTACAAAATCAATGTTAAGTATTTTTCACTTGATTTGTTGAAAATGCAATTTTTCAGCATTGCAAGATTTATAAAGTGAAAGATAATTCACAATTATGTTTGTGTATTTACTGAAAATGCTCACAATTATGTTTGTGCATTTGTTGAAAATGCTCACTGTTCGCATTTCGCACATTGTTTGTGAATAACAGTCACACGCCATTTTTTCCTTACAGTTACGTTAATTTTTGATGGGTGACGATTACGTTTTGTCTAAATGTTTAAATATTCCCGTTATTCCATATTTTTAGTGTATTATAGAAAATACATGACATTATAATAGAGTTCTCCAATATCATAAATTTAAATGAATAGTAAAAAAACTGTACTTGTGTTTTAAACCTGCTTAAACATAAAACATGATTAAAAGCGATACTTATAGTTCAACATTATTTTTACTTAAGGTTTAATTTTCTCTAGCCTACCACCTCCCTGTAATATAATCCCTAAATCAGTAAAAATGTAATCTTCATTTTGGAAATGTGAAGTTTGTATACTCATTTTTGTACTGGAAATTAATTGCCTGCTGATTTATTTTAAAAATTTCTGATTTTAGGGAAGCTGATTATGAGGTAAACGAGTGGATTTTAACTATTGACATCTATTTTTGAAAAATTTCCTTAAAATGTATATTTTGTAATCAGGCGTAGGACTTTGCTACTTGACCAAGCACGAGTTTAAAAATTACAAAGAATTTGCATATAACCTTGATTAGCAAATTCGATTTGAGGATATCGTTTGTTGACTTATGAAACTTGTGTTTTCTAATATGGTTATAATCATACGGCGTTAAAATAAAAACAATGTGATGGCATTTTAATTATGGTAGTATACATGTCTAACATTTATTTTGGTTTTTCTTCAATTTGTTACAAAGACGATCAACTTAGTTGAGTTGTTGATTTGGAACTATAATGAAAATGAAACGTAAATTGTTTTTAAAATAATTTAAATTATGGCCAAGAAGTGTGATATATTTATTTACTGATAGAGGCTGCACGGCTCACTCATACCAGTCATGCACTCAGTCATACCAATACAGTAGTTGCAATGTCATTATTATTACCTTAACCCATCTATGTTATTTGTATTGGTATACTAAAGAATAATATACCACCTGCAATTTCCTTAAATTTGTAAATGTCAGATTCGATTCGGCTTTAACTTAACTTCAGCATGTTTCGCCCTTTTCAAATATTAATATTGAAATCAGACGATTATTTTGTATTTAGTTTCCGTTAGGTTATATAAATCATGCAGTCCTTTATAACCTATAAAGAAGAGGGGCGTTACATTTGATCTTGACACTTTTTTTCACTAGTTCACTCTTAAATCACTTTGATACCTCTATGTTCCCAGATGCTATGGTATCAGGAAGGTGCACTGGTAGTTTCCACCCGCCGTTTCTCCACGGACACAATGGCCAACCGTCACGTCCTCACCATCAAGCCAGTTCTCGGCTCCGACTTCGGCAACTTCAGCTGTGTTGCGGAGAATCCTCTTGGAAGGTCCAAGCACACAATTCAGCTTACCGGTGAGTGCTGTATTTACCATTATACTTTTGTCAACATTTTAAAAGTTTATTAGTGTGCCTGATGTCCCTTCACACAGGCTAATCCTGCTATTTTATTAATTATCAGCAGATCCAGATTGTTATAAAACATCATAGTTATTTTAATAAGGGATTAAAAGTTCAAAATCCTTATTTAGGTTAATAGTTGTGTTAATAGTGAGATGAGAGTTGTAGTTTATGCCATAAAGAGCCAAATGTATGCTCATAAAAGTGAATGTTAATATTTGTTAAGAGCGATATTCCGAATTAAACTTAGAGGAGATGAGGTGGGTTAGCCGTTGCTTAATCAAGGCACCATTCTATCCAAGAGTTAAGAGTTAGAATAAGGAGGTACCATTCCACCCAAGAACTTAATGTATGTTTACGGAGGTGAGGTCATTCCATTTAAAAGTGTAGAATGGAGTAAAAGACCCTTTACTCAGACATTAGGTGTCTGGGGGTCCAGTTGCGATATTTAGGAATATGTACGATATGTCCTACACGCTCGTAATGGAAAGTCTATGACCGACATTTTTAATAGAGTTAAGTTGCAGTAATTCAATAAGTGTTTGATACAATTTCAGTTTAATAGTTGTTGTTCAAGGAAGAACGGTTATCGATTGGTAAGGGTACATCTCATATTAAAGTTTACAAGAAAGGTCTCAACAACGAAAGATGTTATCAACACACTGTTTATGCAGATAGATAAAAAAAAAAAAACAAATAAATAAATAAATAAATAAACACTAACTGAGAAATGGTCTTTAATGTAACGTAAATTTTGAGGTAATACTTTATTAGCCTCATATTGAAAAAAAAACTTTCGAATACAAAGAATATTCGTATTTTCATCTGTTCAACTGTTCATTTCAACTGTTCGTAGAACATCATATTTATCCAACCTGTCTGTGTGGACTATATAAAAAGTATAGCTAATGAAATTACATTGAATTTACTAAATGAGAACTTTGAATTACAAAACCATTACATTTGGTAAAAAGTAAATAAATAAAATTAAATTTGTAAATCCAGGTTATGAAACAATTACACAATAATGAAACTAAACGTGATTTATGTTCACAGTTTGTCATAAAAGGTGTTCTGGCTGTTGGTTTTTGAATTTTACATCTATTTTAAAGTAAAAAAAGAAGATAACATTTGCTCAAATTCCGCTACGTTTAGTGTGAAAATCCACTTTACTGGATTATGAATATTATTTTTCTTTTTGAGTTTTTCACAAATCAAATTGATAGTTCAAGAACAGTTTGATTGACTGGCTTGGAATGTGTCGCAATTATTTACATTAATATTACAAACAGAAAAATATCCATTGAGTTATCTTTAGCCATTTCGAAATTGTGGGCATGTAACAATTTTAACTTAAATTATTTTGTAAACCGACAGGTTTATCAATATTATACAGCATTAATAATTTTAAGATAACTGTAATACAAATATATTGATACTATTTCAGTTATTGTAAAACTATTAATTATTAATCGAGTTTTGGTTAATAATTGATTTATAAAAGTTTTAATAACAAAAATAAAACTTCTGGTCTTTTCATTGATTTTAAAAAAAGCTTTTGACTTAGTTAATCATGAAATACTTTTAGATAAATTACAATCAATTGGTATAAGGGGAATAGCACAAGATTGGTTTCGAAGCTTTCTCACAAACCGTAAGCAAATAGTAACAATTTGTGGTACTCTGAGTTCCCCCGTGACTGTTCCAGCAGGAGTCCCTCAGGGTTCCGTTTTGTCTGATACCCTTTTCATAATTTTTATAAACGATTTGCTAGAGAAGGAATTTTACGGAAAACCTAGTGTTTTTGCAGACGATTTTGCCATATTTTATTCTGAAAATAGCTCTCAACAAATTTGGACTAATATGACGGAAGTTACACGGATTTTAAGAAAGTGGTGTGATGAAAATAAAATGGAAATTAATGTAAGTAAAACAATGTTTATGAATTTTGATTTTGTTGGTTTCAATTTTAACGAATTAGTCAAATTTCACGAACAAAATTGTACTGGTGGTATTTGTAATTGTTTAACTATTGGAACAGTGGATCAATTTAAGTATCTCGGTATTTTATTCCATGAAAAGTTAACTTGGGATAAACATATAATGTTTTTACAAAATAAATTAAAATCTTGTATTAGAAAATTCTGTTTCTTAAAAAACTGTTGTGACGAAAAGTTATTGAGAATTTTATATTATGCATTAATTCAATCTAGGTTGCAATATGCAATTCAGTGTTGAGGCGGGATGTTTAAATACCATATAGAGAAATTGCGAGTTGTACAAAATCATTTTATTAGAATCATATTAGGAAAGTCTATGAGAGAAAGTTCCTATCCTCTTTTTTGTCATTTGAAAATACTCCCTATACAACACCTTTTTGTTTATAAGGTATTAAGATTGTTTTATATCAGAAGTGGTAACATTGGAACTTTTGAATTAGTTTATAGTGCTAGATGTAACATTCAGAATACCTTTCGATTACCGAAAGTCAATATATCTTCATTTAGACAGTCTTTTAGTTATCTTGGTCCAAAGTACTTTAACAAATTACCTCTTGAAATCAAATTATGTAACTCATTTAATAGTTTTTATAAATCTTAAAAAATATGGTTATTCTCGTTAGAGGATACTAATTTCCTAAACAGTGTTTTATCTTAGTAACTTGTTGTTTTAAATTTAATAAATAACTTAATTATTAAAAAAAACATATTTTTTGTTGTTTGTTTAGAATATAACTTAGGTCACTTCATATATTTTATTAGAATCATATTAGGAAAGTCTATGAGAGAAAGTTCCTATCCTCTTTTTTGTCATTTGAAAATACTCCCTATACAACATCTTTTTGTTTATAAGGTATTAAGATTGTTTTATATCAGAAGTGGTAACATTGGAACTTTTGAATTAGTTTATAGTGCTAGATGTAACATTCAGAATACCTTTCGATTACCGAAAGTCAATATATCTTCATTTAGACAGTCTTTTAGTTATCTTGGTCCATAGTACTTTAACAAATTACCTCTTGAAATCAAATTATGTAACTCATTTAATAGTTTTTATAAATCTTAAAAAATATGGTTATTCTCGTTAGAGGATACTAATTTCCTAAACAGTGTTTTATCCTAGTAACTTGTTGTTTTAAATTTAATAAATAACTTAATTATTAAAAAAAACATATTTTTTTTGTTTGTTTGTTTAGAATATAACTTAGGTCACTTCATATATTTTATTAGAATCATATTAGGAAAGTCTATGAGAGAAAGTTCCTATCCTCTTTTTTGGCATTTGAAAATACTCCCTATACAACACCTTTTTGTTTATAAGGTATTAAGATTGTTTTATATCAGAAGTGGTAACATTGGAACTTTTGAATTAGTTTATAGTGCTAGATGTAACATTCAGAATACCTTTCGATTACCGAAAGTCAATATATCTTCATTTAGACAGTCTTTTAGTTATCTTGGTCCATAGTACTTTAACAAATTACCTCTTGAAATCAAATTATGTAACTCATTTAATAGTTTTTATAAATCTTAAAAAATATGGTTATTCTCGTTAGAGGATACTAATTTCCTAAACAGTGTTTTATCCTAGTAACTTGTTGTTTTAAATTTAATAAATAACTTAATTATTAAAAAAAACATATTTTTTTTTTGTTTGTTTAGAATATAACTTAGGTCACTTCATATATTTTATTAGAATCATATTAGGAAAGTCTATGAGAGAAAGTTCCTATCCTCTTTTTTGTCATTTGAAAATACTCCCTATACAACACCTTTTTGTTTATAAGGTATTAAGATTGTTTTATATCAGAAGTGGTAATAAGCTACATAATAATTAGTATTAAAAAGAAAGTTTTTTGTTCTTTTTTATGAATAGTATTTTTTATTAATTGTAATGTTTAGTTGTGGCATTATATTTAGTTAAGGCGACACAGAAGACGGCAGTTAAAGTGATAGACTGGACTCTGTTTTATATATTTCATATATTTAGTTGCGCTGTCACAATACTGGTAAACGTGGCAGTGTAATTCCGAGTTGTTGTTTTGTTGTTTTTACATTTGTATTATTACGGAATAAAATCATTATTCTCATTTTGGTAAATGATGTATTTTACTTTCTTTTTTTGTGTAAATATGTAGTTTTTTTAACTGAGTTAGTTGGAGACATACAGAAGACAGCAAACAGACTAAAGTAACATCCATAAAACATTCAATAGTGTACGTTGTAAGTCAGGTGTTTGATAATCTTTCTAGTCTAACTCAGGCATGTTCAGTTGAATAACATGTGTAAAAGCAGACAGGATAAGACGAGTTGAGGAGTTATTGGAGATGAAATCCTTCAATGTCAAGTCCACCAGGAGAACAAGTTGTTTTTTCAACATTTTAAGCATGACAAATGAAGAAAAACAATAGTTACTTCGAAATTGTTATATAATCTCTAGATATCAACTGTGTTATCAGTCTAAGTACTTTTGTTGTTGGTGTTAATGTTAAAATTACAAGGCTTCAAAATGAGTGCCTGCCTCTTTAAAAAAAAATCATATCCATACATATATTAGAAATGGATATTTATGAATACCATAAAATATTCATGCAGTAGCCTTATATTTAAATATTTATGTAGTTTTTACTCTATATTATTAAAAATTAAAGCTACTATATATTAAAAAGCTACTTCTTCCATTAACTCATTTATAGGCAAATAGGGTTCCACCAACTCTGAAATTATCCATGAGCCTCCTTCGTCCACATGTTAACCTACTTTATGGCTTAACAAGACCCCAACAATTTAGATATTTAAGAGTGAATCCAGCTGAAGTAAAAATATTGTAAGCAACGAGTCCTACTCCAACAAACGGGTATAGATGATGTTCTTTTGTTGTTTACATTTGCCTATTTCTCAAAATTTTCTTGATCATGTTCGTAAACCCTTTAATAATCATCGTTATATGATATTTTGTTGTAATCTTCCTTTACTACCGTTGTCGAACATTACTCAACAGACTTAATATAAACTCTGTCTACCAGCTACACCGTCTGTCAATGCTTTTTCACGACAAAGTGCAAGCGTCTTTTTATGTCAAATGAAATGCATTAGTTAAATTGTGAGCCAAATATTCTGCAGATTGTAACTATAACTGCAGCTATACCGATATCTTATCAACATAATTATCGTTTAAATTCAAATTAGCAAAGGCTCAGAAAAAAAAAAAAAAAACACATTGCACTCCTAGCCTTGACTTCAGTCGGAAATATAAACTTCTGAGTCCACTTTTATTATCAAAAAGAAAGTATTAAGGCAATATGTCTTTCAATTTAAAATCATGAAAATGGCGGTTGATATTTGTGCGGTTCTAAGACTGTTATATTTCTTTTTTATAATTTGTCTCATATGTTTGTACTATTAACTATTTTCACTATTTGTTGTTTACATGGTATCTGACAGTGCTCGTGTATTGTCAGGTAAGCCCGGGAAGCTCCGGATGGTCAGCTCACCGTACAGTTCATCCACACACAGTTACCACTTGAAGTGGCAGGTAGACAGCGCCTCCCCCTTGGAAGAGTGCAGAGTTATCTACCGTCGTGTGATGGTAATGTAAATTTTGGTGGTATACATAAATATTCTGCCAACATTAGATGAAAAGAAAGTGTTATTGTAAAAAAAAAAAAAAAATACAATTGCATTTTGTAAAGTAAATTGGTGGCCTCTAAAATGTTTGGTATGGTGATGAAGTCAGCTTTAGAAATGGGTTTGTGAAACACCTTCAGCTGATATTTGCTGCCTTGATGTATTCTAGCCATAGAGAAGAGAACATATTTTTCCTTGCATTGTCAACGTAACTACAAAATGGAGGCTCGTAAGGTATTTGATTTTGTTCGGAAAGAGATCAAGAGAGGTCAACTCCTCATAGAGGAATATTCTGCATTCAAACTTGGCTTTAGAGGATTTATGAAGTTGCAGGATGAACGATGTTTACTCTTTGATCACCATGACTTGGTGATCAAAGACCTTAATAGCTCTCACAGTTGGTATTCTTCCTTCACATCAAGCCTCCTACATGACATTGGTCCTCACCGTGAGAACTTTGATGTTTGTTACTCTCTCTGTCTTACTACTGGTTCCTCTCAGGTTCTTGCTCTATAGAAGTTAGCACCCTAGTATCTGGTTTCTTCATCATTTCTTTTATTCTCCTTTGACTTCTTTAATCTCATTGTAACTGTTATAATTCATGATATCAGATAAATGCTTGGTTAGTATACAAGTGAAAAGCTTAGACCAAGAAGGAGGTTCTCCTCGATGATATCCACAACGTTGTTACCTGCTACCTTTCTCTGAATTCTCAACTTACTAATTGTGATTTTGGAATCCCACAGTGCAATAAATTTTAATTCATACAATTTACTTATAGTCTCAATATTTACTCATTACCTCAATGGTTTACTTTAGTTGGAATGTCAAACCACATGCCACCATGAATAATGCAAACCCTGGGTTCGTTCCTCTGAAAGAAAAGTCACTTTCTTTGCAACTACATAGGTAGTTGCAATGGGATAATAGTATCCCACCATGGATTTATCTGGTGACTATCGAGGACTAGCAGACCAAGACAATTTTCACTAAACAGTACAGCAGTCAGATCATGGTGGAAACTTTTGCTCATAATTAAATAAATCTTAATTTTTTTACACCTGTGTTCCCAGTTGGGTTATAATATCCGCTTGGGCTCACTACTAGATGTTTTCTATTTGGCTGTTAATACGTTTTGTTATCATTAAACATGTAATACGAACTCATATAACGTAATAACGAACTCAAATTAAAACTCATATTAAAGTTCTATTTTAATTTGATAAATATGAATATGAATTAACACATTTTAATTAGTTAATGTATGGGCATATTTTATTAATGATTATGTTAACAAGCCAAATAATTTTTGGTTAAATCATTTACAATAGTATCGAAAAAATAAAGATCAATTTTTGTATCAAAGTATAAAAAAAACTGGTTTACTACAATTGAAAAAAACATTTTACTTGAATAATGTTGATTTGTTTAGTATAGTTCACTAATCATATGTGCAGATCAATGACTCTCACCAGCACGTGGGGGCCTGGCATGAGATGACGTTCCGACCTCCAGCCTCGGTTGGCAGGTCGTCCTTGGGACTCCATATCACAGGCCTGGAGCCGGCCTCAGTGTTCCAGGCTCAGGCGCAGGTCCGCAACCGCTACGGCTGGAGTGAACTTTCAGATCCACACCAGTTTTACACGCGTGGAACTGACCATGAGCTCTTTGGTATGATTTACCACCATAAAGCAGTTTATTGTTATTTTATATTTACATGACAAATTTTGTAGGTTTTTCATTTCTTTGTGTCTTATTGAACTGTGCATATAAATGAAAGTTGATATAGCCTATGTGTGAAGCTTAAACTTTCTATAATCTTAAGAGAGTAATGCTCTCAAATCTGACGTATTTTTCAATTTTCTTTTTATATGCAAACAGCATACTTTTAAATTGTTTGAGAGAACCTTTTCTTGTGAACCATTGTAGTATTTTGTAAATGTATGCCATGATTCACCTACAAACTGAGTAGTAAAGGGATTTGTGGTTTATAAAATATAAAACTTATTTATGAACCGTCGAATGTTACATTGTATATTGTAGTTATTTCTTTGTATTATTTTTAATTGTTTATTTATTTCACTGATCAAAGAGGTGAAATCACTGAGATAAAGTCAAAAGTGGATTGTTAACAAGTGTAATGCGTTGTGATGAACGTATGAATCCTTCATTAACGCTCGCTTGGACAGTGTACATTCTAATAAGTATTTTTAAACTTTATATTCCATTTAAAAATTAAAGTTAGTATCAGATGAGTACTTCAAAATTATTTGGGTTGTTGTGGAGATAAAACCAAGATCCTAAGGGAAGCTAGTTACTGAAAAACTAGTAGTAAATTGAACTAATTGTGAGATAATTTTAAAATTATGCATCAGGCTCTCAAAACCCAACACTCTTCGACATTTTACGTAATCTATATTTTTACTGTGTTCAAAATATATTTTAACATACAATTTTAGTATTTTTAGTATGAATTTACAAAAAGAGCAATACTTCTAAGATAAAATGTGATTCTTTTAATTTGTAACCTAGAATGTACTGATATAAAATGAAAAAAAAGAAAAAAAATCTTGTTCAGCACTACCACTTAACCACGTAACAGAGTTAAGAGAAGATATGAATTTTATGTACACTTACCTAATAAGTTTTGTAACCACAAATTTGATACGATTCCAAACTTGTACATTTATTTCTATAACAAATTTGGTATTGACTTTGATCGTTGCATAGAGAACAACGTCGAACAGCTGTCGTCACGGTGTGGGGACACTCACCACTGGGGGGTGATCCTTTGGACTTCCGTGTTCTTGAACCTGAGACATCTCGTGTAACGAAACCACAACTCAGAATGGTAAGACACATTTTTTGTGTTTATATATCTCGTTTCCTTGGATATATAATACTATCGAAACCGATGTATTTTATCCAATTTAACAAATTATTTACAAATATTTACAAATTATTAATCACAAGCTAATTTATCGTTTTCATAAAAGAATAAGATTTGTTGACTTTCTTTTCTGCATCATAGCAGTTGTTTGTTATTATTGTTTAGGGAAGGAGACATGTGTCTTAACCCTGGTAAGTTACAGTTTTATTGTATTGACTCAAAAGGTACATTAAGGAATAGAGTACCCAAACAAAATTTTAAACATTTTATCATAAAAACAACTTTTCAGTAACAGGAACACAAAAACAAAAATACAACTTACAAAGGTTGCATTACTTTAAAAATATATTTTATTTTATTTATTTATTTTTGTTGAATCAATCCCAGCTTAGTGTGCTAAAGGTTCTCAGTTTGATCCCAATCAGAGTCAATACATTTTTAGAAGGATCAGCTGATAATCACTGGCTGTTCATTTGTCATTGGGCTATTAATTAATGACACTTTCCAAGGAATAGTCGGCCTAGTTTGTAAAAATAACTACACTCGTTCATCTACTCTCATCACACTCATTCGAAATCCATATTCGCCCATATCTTGACGATCGGTGTCTTATGAATAAAAAAATAAATAAAATATAAATTAAATATAGCGTTTAGATAAAACAATAATTATAATTTGAAAACTATATGGTTTTTTCTAGAAAAAATTACGTTAATTTAAACATTTGCATTTTTTGTTTTATAAACAATAAATTTATTTTTCACACTAATCGCATATAATTGTAACATAATTATTACATACTAACCTTTCACATTCAGAGCATTTGATTGTAGTTTTAGTTCGCTAACACTCCTAATTCCTCCGCTCGTGGAGGTTGTTCAACTTCGAGTTGTTCGCAAATTTAATCGTCAGTTACTATAAAGTCAATTTTAAAGTTCACTAAATATATAAAAACACAAAATAGTAATGTTTAAATAAAGATTTATTTTGGAAAACCACCACTGGTACATTGGGGGCACTATATACCCACACACAGATATCAGAACAAAAAGGCAAAAAACACCTTGCTTCTACACTAATACGCCAAAGACATGTAAAATACAAAGCATCTGAATCCTGCAGGACTGCCAACCCTACAATATTCAAGAAATTAAATTACCGTGGGACACTGAGTGCTCCAGATTACCCTTTCCAGGTTTATGACAATAAAAAAGTAAGAATATATTATAAGTTAAGATTATCGTTAATTTAGTACTGATTGGTTGCAATCAGCAGTAGCGATTAGAACTTGTTAAATGTGATAAAAACAGTAAACATATTCTGTTATTTTAAAATTTTTTAAACTTTTTATTCAACAATGTTTACCACTCCACTCTGCCATTTGGTTTTTCAATAATATTATTACATAATAATTTATCAGTCCAGTATTAATTAAGTAAAATGTAGCATTGAAGATTAAAAGGGTATTATTAATTTGTGAAGTAAATAGAAAAATAATAACTGAAATAAAATTCCATCTAATAAATTAAAATAAGTTTCACTTTTTTTAAATAAACTTAACTCGCCAGTTCACATGGGCTTGCAGGCCTGTGCGTGAACTTTAATGGATCAAATGGTGTACTAAAGAATCGCAGTGATACTCAAGCTGTTATATGTACCTCATCGTTTAGAATGTATTTGTTGGTGTATTTTTTAAACGTTGTAATTAATAGTTAATAATATATTACAAAATGTAATCTTAATTTATTCTTTCAGTTACATTATCATATTATTTTAGTAACTTTCATTGCATAGATAAATAAATAAATAATTCTGTTACTAGTTTTTTTTATATGTTTCCGTTGTTTTAAGCTATGCCAAAATAGTATTGCCTGATATTCAAGTTCAATTTCAGAATTAGTTTGATGAATTGTGGCAAGTGTCCTACATAACTCATCTTAAAAATGTAGTCATGTACGTACTACATTTTTATGATTACGTGTCAGTATACTGTACTTCATTCTGGGCAGTTATTTTTATGAGGTTATCAATGTTACTCTATGAACGAGTGAGCAGGTTATCTTATTTTGAATGTATCCGAGGAAATGTCTGACGTTAATAAACTGTACCAGTGAGAAATATGGCATTGTTATAGGTTAGCCTGGAGATTGGTGAAGATTGGAAATCCCTCCACTGTAAAGGTCACAGGTCAGAATTAGGACACTATGTGAAGGAGCATGACAGTGTATTTTTCAAATTACGTTTAATGAAAATTTATTATAGATTTATGTAAATTGTGTCACATAAAATTACTTTGAAATTCAACATAATAATACTTGTCAAATGGTATGTGTTCCATGGACTTTTTAATAAACTGTAGAAAAATATAGTTTGTTTTGTTACATTCATCCTTGATTCCCATTAATTCTTAAAAGAGTTCATCAATAATATGGCGTGCTATTGATAAGTAACGAAAAAGAAAATTCTAATCTAACAGTAGATAACAGTATGAAATGTTTACAAATTTTGTAATATCAAGATTTCAACATTCAACATTCTTTGTTTTTTCAGGTTTTTTCTCAAAAAATTTTATGCATGTGTATTGAAAAATAAAACGGTGTTTTATATATAAATATGCATATAACTGAATTAATGTTAATGACGATGGTCATTTGAGTTGACTGATTCAGTACATAGAACATTAATAAGTAATTAAAATAAATAAGCTTCTCATCACTAAATTAATAAACAATTCTTCAATTTATTATTTAATTATTCACTAAAACAATTTATTCGTAAGAAGTTTTTTATTTTAATTGCTTATTAATATTTTATGCCATCACGAAAAATGACATACCGACATAGTTAATTCAATTCACACGGTTTTGACAATAATTCGTGAATGTTATGAATACGTCATCGTAGTCATGTTAGAACGTGGCTTGTGAACGCTGTCAACCAACTGGAAATATCGTAAAAACAACGTTACAGTTTCCGATATTGTAGAGATAGCTCGCATTCCTGAACGTACAACGCAGTCCGTAACAAAGTAATATAGGGACACATAGTAATAAACTTCAGTGAACACAAATAAAGAGTACTTAATTGAACTATTTAAAATTTATAGGAGTAATTTTCAATTGAAACTATGCTATCCACAGTTTAAAATGTTGGTTTGCTTCCAACGTTGCCTTAGAGCATTTTTAATTTTATTTCATAGCAATATAGAGATTTACGTAACTGAAAATAATACACATAACACAATTCATAATACATATTTTACTGTACAAAGTGCCAAATAAGTTTAAAGTAGCAACGATTAAATATTTAGTAAAAAGAGCCATTGCCGTGGAAGTACAAAATAAAAAAAAGATTACTTGTCAAGTAATACAATAATTATTTTTTTAAAATATTGCATTATTTGTAGTATAATGAGATTATATTACTATTTTTAATAAACATAATCAGGTCAACAAAACATTTATGGGTTTATACTTAAAAATATGTTTTATAATAAAAATATAAAAAAAACTTAAAATATATTATTTTTAAAACTTTCGAAATGTGTCAGCTACTGATCATACTTCAAACAACGGGTTTAAAATAACACTGATTTGAACCTATTTTATTTATCACGAAAGACATTTAAATTGTACTTTTATTTTGGTTTATTTTCCTTTTGAAGCATTAAATTAATTTATTCATTAATATATTTTGGTGATAATCAAAATTCAAGAAAAACCTTTAATTTTGTATAGTTATAAAAATTATAAATTGGCCAATTGATGTATAAGGGAAAATATTTTGTAATAGAAGTTAAATTTACGCTCCATTTTATGTTTTTTTAAGCATATGAAATGTGATATTACTTTTGTTTTCCTTTAAAATTTAAAAAGTATTAATTCATAATATGATGTTATATATTTTATGACATCAAAATAATTACCAATGGCAATTCTTAATTTTTTCAATATACAGAGTGTCCAAAAAACTGGGATAAGCATTTAAACTTAATTTAATAAAAAAAAAAAAAAAAAAAAAACTTTTTTAAGTGATTGTCCATTTATCATCATGCCAGAGGGTGTTCCAGGGGGGTTCAGAATTACATTTAAAAAGAGAGTATAGTTCAATTTAACATTAAATTTACAGAGTTTATTAAGAAAATACATTAACGAAAATATTATTTCAGAAGGTTGTGCCCGTACAAACGGCTTCAGCTTAATTTTACAACCTGTGCTTGAAAACGAATTCTTAGTTTGATGAGCCATTCTTGATTAATGTAGTAAATTGTAAAACATTAATACTGCTTTGAATGATATGTTCTACAACTTTTTATCTTTTATCACATCAGACGCGGATGGTCTTTTAGAGACCACAAAAAATATCTTAAAAAGAGAATAGTTTTAATAACAGCATCAAAATTAAGGTGTTTATAAGACGAATATGATCCCACAAATCCGATCCAGGTACATTTTACGTAAAAAGGCAGTGGTTGAAATATACAACATTGAACTAACTATAAACATGGGTTTAGGTAGAACTTTCCCTTCCGAGGTTTAGTTAAAAGATTAAGATGAACCCATGAAGGTTAAGATTAAATTTAAATTCACTACCTATTTGGAAAACTGTTTCTTATATCTAGAGTGAATCCTCAATATTTCACTACTGAAACCAAAAAAATAATTATCAAAGCATATTCAATTACCTCAATATTATATAGTTAAACTACTACAATATTGTGATGGGTGAACATTTTGCAGTCAGATTTATGGAATTTTGTTCTTTAATTTTATATAAAACTCCATATAATCTCTATTTAAAATATTTTTCTGACACTTCTAAGAACTTCCCCTGCTGTGATAAACAACTGAAGTATGCCGTTATAAATATATTTGTCTGGACAGTATTTATGTTAAACTGCTGTGATTTCTAAACGAAGTAAAGCTTTTTCAGGCCGGCTTCGTGGCATTGTATTTTTTTTTAAAGGCCTTTCATTTTATGTAACAATTGACCTACGTAATATTGCTATTATTTAAGATATTCAATTGACTCCATCCCCCTGGTGTGATAAAACATTAATAGTTTCTTCAAAACGTATATTTTTTGTGTATCATTGATGTGTTTAGTTTAACTAACTAATCTGTAATAATTAAAATTATTTAGGGGCACTCCAGTCTTGCTCAACCTTACAACTATTGTAAACGTCAGTCCTGTTGTGCAACATTACAACTATTGTAAACGTCAGTCCTGTTGTGCAACATTATAACTATTGTAAACGTCAGTCCTGTTGTACAACATTATAACTATTGAAAACGTCAGTCGTGTTGTACAACATTATAACTATTGTAAACGTCAGTCCTGTTGTACAACATTATATTGTAAACATCATCAGTCTTGTTGTACAACATTATAACTATTGTAAACGTCAGTCTTGTTATACAACATTATAACTATTGTAAACGTCACTAATTGTGTACAACCTTATAGCTATTGTAAACGTCAGACTTTTTGTACAACCTTATAACTATTGTAAACGTCAGTCTTGTTGTAAAACATTATAACTATTGAAAACGTCAGTCTTGTTGTACGACATTATAACTATTGTAAACATCAGTCATGTTGTACAACATTATAACTATTGTAAACGTCAGTCTTGTTGTACAACATAACTATTGTAAACGTCAGTCTTGTTGTACAACATTATAACTATCGTAAATGTCAGTCTTGTTGTACAAAACATTATAACTATTGTAAACGTCAGTCCTGTTATACAACAGTATAACTATTGTAAACGTCAGTCCTGTTGTACAACATTATAACTATTGTAATCGTCAGTCTTGTTGTACAACATAACTATTGTAAACGTTAGTCTTGTTGTACAACATTATAACTATTGTAAATGTCAGTCTTGTTGTACAACATTATAACTATTGTAAACGTCAGTCTTGTTGCACAACATTATATTTATTGTAAACGTCAGTCTTGTTATACAACATTATAACTATTGTAAACGTCAGTCTTGTTGTACAACCTTATAGCTATTGTAAACGACAGCCCTGTTGTACAACCTTACAGCTACTGTAAACGACAGCCCTGTTGTACAACCTTATAGCTATTGTAAACGACAGCCCTGTTGTACAACCTTACAGCTACTGTAAACGACAGCCCTGTTGTACAACCTTATAGCTATTGTAAACGTCAGTCTTTTTGTATAACCTTATTACTATTGTAAACGTCAGTTTTGTTTCTTCTAAAAGTGCGTTTTAGTTGATTTTAGTGCGTTAAGTTCCTCTGAAATCTTAACTCTGATACCTATAGATTGGCAATCAATCATTGGTCACAATGGTATTTTTCCTATTTTGTATTGTATCATTTACACATAGCACTTACTCGTTAAATTGCGAATAAAAAAGTCTCAGTGGATAAACAAATCCATTGTTTAGTTCAGAATATTATTTCATTTGGGTATGAAAACATAGTTACCTCTCTGTAAAATAAATAAATATTACTATTTTAATGGTAAATAGCTTATTTAAATGAAATATGAAATATACTCATACAAACTAAGATCCAAGTTCCCTACTAGCGTAGTGTAATATTTTAATACTTAAATCTTTCTCACAGTACAGTATTGAAATTTTCATGAATATTTCATTGTATACCTAATTAAAAACTATACATTTATCTTTTGATTTATGCTTCCATAATACTATACTAAGACTAATTGATCATTGACTCAATAACATGTTTAAACAAATATCTAATTTTGGCTCTGTGCCAAATCATGTGGCTAATTTATTGGTCAACTCTTCATAAACGATGAAACTATGGTAATCATGTTGAACCCAATGTCAATATTCATTTGCATATTAATGTTTGTTTGCTTTACATCAGAATATTTGGAGTAATAATTGATTTACGTTTGTTTGACAATAAATAATTAACACCTACTTTGCATGACGCATATTAAAATATAATGTCGAGTTATTACTGAATGAAATTAAGTTATGACTTTCCTTATTGTTGACTGTGTTTTGAAGTTTCATGATAAAGATGGAGCTGCACAGTATAGAAATTGAAGAATACATGCTACTTAATAATTTGCACTATCAATCAAAATACTTTAAATTTTAAAAATTATACTACACCCAATGGATGGAACGGCCACAAATATATGGAGCAGCCATGGCGAATCATGTTTACTACTCTGTGTATAAAAAGCATAATCATGAGCTACTTCAAAAGTTTACTAAAAGAGTCACCATCATAATTCCCTAGCATTTGGATTCATTATGTTGGTGAAATATTTGTATTATTCAATAAAAATAAAGCATTTTAAATATTATAAATCAATTAAATTCATTTTACTTCAGAATTTAATTTATTCATAAAATATTATCTAATCGTTCACTTCCAATGTTAGACTTATTAGTCATTGGTAAGTTATTGAAGCATAACATGCTTCAAATGAACTTGAATGTAATTTTTACGTAAACCTACTCAAACTGATCGATTTATAACCAATCATCCACCAGCACAAAAAAGACCTGTATTCCAGTCTCTTATTTTAGACTACTAAATACACCTTTATCAGAAGAATGATTAAAAAAGAACAACATTTATTTAAAATTTGGAACTTTAAAATAGAAATATTAGTCCACAAATTTAATAGATTCTATGAATAAAAAGCAAAAGAGGAAAAAATAGACAATGAAAAAAATAATTGAAATAGTATAACATGGTTAAAACAGTTTTAAACTATAAACTAAGCATTAAAAAAGATGCAAATATAAATATTTCGTAAAAATAAATTTAAAAATAAATAACAAAATCTGAAAGATACTGAGAATTGAGAAAAAAGTCTGAAATACATGGCATAACATGTAATTTTTGTAACAGTAAATGTATAAGACAAACAATAAGAAAAACGTTAAAAATATTTAAAGAAATTTTTTACATACAATCTATAATAAAGAAGAAAAATCTGCAATTCCTTACCACTGCATTATCACTGGATAAAGTATTTAAATCGAAAATTTAAAATTACTAAGAAAATTCTATAAATACATTGGATTAATACATTCATGGTACATTAATAAAGCACATTCAGAAAAATTAATAAACTAATTAAAAAATGAACTAACTAAAAACTCAATATTACTCTCAAAACTACAAACAAAATTAATGTAAATTCAATTGATGACAGTTTCAAAATCATATGGTTTTAACATTTAGAAGAATAATTATATTTGACCGTGTAAGTAATATTTAAAAACATGTGTTTATATAATTTTAAATTCATTATATTTAGTTTTGTTTTAAAAATTTGTAAAAAAGATGATGATAGGCATTGCTATTTAAAGTCCTTTCAACTAAACTTTTACATATTGTTATGAAATTTTGTTTGATTTAACAATAATATAATTTAAGTATTGTATATAAATATGATGTTACACGTGTCATTTGAAATATTAAAGTTGAATTTTATTAAATTAACACGACCGGTTTCGGCATTTATGCCATCTTCATAGGTGTATATGTGTTTACAAAACAAATAAAATTAAATAAATAATTATCATAAAGGAAACATATGTTATTATTTTTATTATAACATTATTATAAATACCAGCCCTAGGATTTACAACTTTTCTATTAAAGTTGAACTTTATTACAGTTGATGAAGGTAAGAGTTATACTTAATCTGTTATCTTAGAAGTAACAAATATTTTTATATTGGTTGTGTTCTTAAAGAATGCTGGTGAAACTACTACAAAAGACGACAATTTCGTATTTTAAACTGGCTTCAAACCGACATATGTTCAACGTACGCAGGCCATTACTTGTTCAGTGCTGTATCCAGCAATACAAGTTGTAGTCCAAACGTCTTACGTTTCAGTTTTAAAGTCAACACGTGAATGCAAAATGTTTGATTCAATATAAAAACCAATGTACTTTATTGGGTGTTCAATGGCTCATACAGAATACAGTACATGAGGATAAAGTAAATGGCATCTGTTTTTAAATAGAGCTTTGACGTATTGCACCAGTTTTGGCGTGTAACTAATCATAATAGCATTTTATTTGGATTTATTTATCACTGTACTCTCAGATATTAGTTTCTGATCAGTGTAAAGTTTTCGTCGTCGAAGATGGTATCTAACAGACTTGTCATCTGCATAGGCATGAGTTAGTAAATAGTTAGGAAGTAAATACCATTAGTAACTGTGGACATTAAACGTTACATAAAATACTTATATTCAGTAATATTTAGTAATCCATACATTCATCACTATACAGTAGTATAAGTAATCTCAGTTTTATTTCCACCAGAATTTCGTGATTTTCATAATCAATCTTATAGTATTATTTATTAAAGTTTTTATATCCATTACGATTTAGAAAAAGCATTAATAAAAAGGCAATAAACAATAAAACGTCTTCTGACTTTTTGTGTTTTAATACTCTAGCCTTATATTCTTCTGTAATCGTACGTAAAGTATAAATTATTTAACATAACTTGTGTAAAATTGTAACTGACTTTCATCATTTAGTGCCAGAAAAAAGTTGTAAAATCGGCAGCAGTGGTTTCGGAAATATCTGTAGTAAATTTCATCGTAACTTAAGTTACTTACCATCACTCACAGTTGTAAAATATCTGTAGTAAATTTCATCGTAACTTAAGTTACTTTACCATCACTCACAGTTAATTTTCATTCCTATTAATATAAACAGCAGCAGTGGTTACGGAAATATCTGTAGTAAATTTCATTGTAACTTAAGTTACTTTAACATCACTCACATTTGTAAAATCAGCAGCAGTGGTTACGGAAATATCTGTATTAAATTTCATCGTAACTTAAGTTACTTTACCATCACTCACAGTTGTAAAATCAGCAGCAGTGGTTACGAAAATATCTGTAGTAAATTTCATCGTAACTTAAGTTACTTTACCATCACTCACAGGTAAAATCAGCAGCAGTGGTTACGGAAATATTTGTGGTAAATTTCGTCATAACTTAAGTTACTTTAACATCACTCACATTTGTAAAATCAGCAGCAGTGGTTACGGAAATATCTGTATTAAATTTCATCGTAACTTACGTTACTTTACCATCACTCACAGTTGTAAAATCAGCAGCAGTGGTTACGAAAATATCTGTAGTAAATTTCATCGTAACTTAAGTTACATTACCATCACTCACAGTTGTAAAATCAGCAGCAGTGGTTACGAAAATATCTGTAGTAAATTTCATCGTAACTTAATTTACTTACCATCACTCACAGTTGTAAAATCAGCAGCAGTGGTTACGGAAATATTTGTGGTAAATTTCGTCGTAACTTAAGTTACTTTACCATCACTCACAGTTGTAAAATCAATAGAAGTGGTTACGGAAATATCTGTGGTAAATTTCATCGTAATCATCACTCAAAGTTGTAAAATCAATAGCAGTGGTTATGGAAATATCTGGAGTAAATTTCATCGTAACTTAAGTTACTTTACCATCACTCACAGTTGTAAAATCAGCAGCAGTGGTTACGAAAATATCTGTGGTAAATTTCATCGTAATCATCACTCACAGTTGTTAAATCAGCAGCAGTGGTTACGAAAATATCTGTGGTAAATTTCATCGTAATCATCACTCAAAGTTGTAAAATCAATAGCAGTGGTTATGGAAATATCTGGAGTAAATTTCATCGTAACTTAAGTTACTTTACCATCACTCACAGTTGTAAAATATCTGTAGTAAATTTCATCGTAACTTAAGTTACTTTAACATCACTCACATTTGTAAAATCAGCAGCAGTGGTTACGGAAATATCTGTATTAAATTTCATCGTAACTTAAGTTACTTTACCATCACTCACAGTTGTAAAATCAGCAGCAGTGCTTACGAAAATATCTGTAGTAAATTTCATCGTAACTTAAGTTACTTTACCGTCACTCACAGTTGTAAAATCAGCAGCAGTGGTTACGAAAATATCTGTAGTAAATTTCATCGTAACTTAAGTTACTTTACCATCACTCACAGTTGTAAAATCAGCAGCAGTGGTTACGGAAATATTTGTGGTAAATTTCGTCGTAACTTAAGTTACTTTACCATCACTCACAGTTGTAAAATCAATAGAAGTGGTTACGGAAATATCTGTGGTAAATTTCATCGTAATCATCACTCAAAGTTGTAAAATCAATAGCAGTGGTTATGGAAATATCTGGAGTAAATTTCATCGTAACTTAAGTTACTTTACCATCACTCACAGTTGTAAAATCAGCAGCAGTGGTTACGAAAATATCTGTGGTAAATTTCATCGTAATCATCACTCACAGTTGTTAAATCAGCAGCAGTGGTTACGAAAATATCTGTGGTAAATTTCATCGTAATCATCACTCAAAGTTGTAAAATCAATAGCAGTGGTTATGGAAATATCTGGAGTAAATTTCATCGTAACTTAAGTTACTTTACCATCACTCACAGTTGTAAAATATCTGTAGTAAATTTCATCGTAACTTAAGTTACTTTAACATCACTCACATTTGTAAAATCAGCAGCAGTGGTTACGGAAATATCTGTATTAAATTTCATCGTAACTTAAGTTACTTTACCATCACTCACAGTTGTAAAATCAGCAGCAGTGCTTACGAAAATATCTGTAGTAAATTTCATCGTAACTTAAGTTACTTTACCGTCACTCACAGTTGTAAAATCAGCAGCAGTGGTTACGAAAATATCTGTAGTAAATTTCATCGTAACTTAAGTTACTTTACCATCACTCACAGTTGTAAAATCAGCAGCAGTGGTTACGGAAATATTTGTGGTAAATTTCGTCGTAACTTAAGTTACTTTACCATCACTCACAGTTGTAAAATCAATAGAAGTGGTTACGGAAATATCTGTAGTAAATTTCGTCGTAACTTAAGTTACTTTACCATCACTCACAGTTGTAAAATCAGCAGCAGTGGTTACGAAAATATCTGTAGTAAATTTCATCGTAACTTAAGTTACTTTATCGTCACTTACAGTTGTAAAATCAGCAGCAGTGCTTACGAAAATATCTGTAGTAAATTTCATCGTAACTTAAGTTACTTTACCATCACTCACAGTTGTAAAATCAGCAGCAGTGGTTACGGAAATATTTGTGGTAAATTTCGTCGTAACTTAAGTTACTTTACCATCACTCACAGTTGTAAAATCAATAGAAGTGGTTACGGAAATATATGTAGTAAATTTCATCGTAACTTAAGTTACTTTACCATCACTCACAGTTGTAAAATCAGCAGCAGTGGTTACGGAAATATTTGTGGTAAATTTCGTCGTAACTTAAGTTACTTTACCATCACTCACAGTTGTAAAATCAATAGAAGTGGTTACGGAAATATCTGTAGTAAATTTCATCGTAACTTAAGTTACTTTACCATCACTCACAGTTGTAAAATCAGCAGCAGTGGTTACGAAAATATCTGTGGTAAATTTCATCGTAATCATCACTCACAGTTGTAAAATCAATAGCAGTGGTTATGGAAATATCTGGAGTAAATTTCATCGTAACTTAAGTTACTTTACCATCACTCACAGTTGTTAAATCAGCAGCAGTGGTTACGGAAATATTTGTGGTAAATTTCGTCGTACCTTAAGTTACTTTACCATCACTCACAGTTGTAAAATCAATAGAAGTGGTTACGGAAATATCTGTAGTAAATTTCATCGTAACTCAAGTTACTTTACCATCACTCACAGTTGTAAAATCAGCACCAGTGGTTACGAAATTATCTGTAGTAAATTTCATCGTAACTTAAGTTACTTACCATCACTCACAGTTGTAAAATCAGCAGCAGTGGTTACGGAAATATTTGTGGTAAATTTCGTCGTAACTTAAGTTACTTTACCATCACTCACAGTTGTAAAATCAATAGAAGTGGTTACGGAAATATTTGTAGTAAATTTCATCGTAACTTATGTTACTTTACCATCACTCACAGTTGTAAAATCAGCAGCAGTGGTTACGAAAATATCTGTGGTAAATTTCATCGTAAACATCACTCACAGTTGTAAAATCAATAGCAGTGGTTATGGAAATATCTGGAGTAAATTTCATCGTAACTTAAGTTACTTTACCATCACTCACAGTTGAAAAATCAGCAGCAGTGGTTACGGAAATATTTGTGGTAAATTTCGTCGTAACTTAAGTTACTTTACCATCACTCACAATTGTAAAATCAGCAGCAGTGGTTACGAAAATATCTGTAGTAAGTTTCATCGTAACTTAAGTTACTTTACCATCACTCACAGTTGTAAAATCAATAGAAGTGGTTACGGAAATATCTGTAGTAAATTTCATCGTAACTTAAGTTACTGTACCATCACTCACTGTTGTAAAATCAGCAGCAGTGGTTACGAAAATATCTGTGGTAAATTTCATCGTAACTTAATTTACTTTACCATCACTCACAGTTGTAAAATCATCAGCAGTGGTTACGAAAATATCTGTGGTAAATTTCATCCTAATCATCAATCACAGTTGTAAAATCAATAGCAGTGGTTACAGAAATATCTGGATTAAGTTTCATCGTAACTTAAGTTACTTTACCATCACTCACAGTTAATTTTCATTCTTATTAATAATAACTAATGCCTTTAAATAATTAATATTAATTGATTAGCCTTTTTGAAAACTACAGACCCTTTGTGAAACAACAGTTCTGTTCCCACGAGAATAGTTAGTTGAGGAGAAGTCGACCTTTTTCAGCTCGCAGCATATGACCTTCAACACAGGGAAAAGAATCAGAGGCCACATATAATAGTGCACTAAATGTGTGTCGAGTATTTATTTCTCCAGTTTGCCATACAGATGGCATGGCCAGCACCTTGTCAATCCCTCCCTTGTTAACCCCCAATCATCAAGGAAAAACGTAGTAATTATTAAAACAGACGAACAAAGAAGAACATAAGTTGTAAGCTCTATATTACTAACTCTATATTTCTAAGTCGTTCGCTTCGGCCATTAGAAAGCGACCTCTGATTAATTTTCCTCTGTGCCTTCACCCAACCAAATGCCTAACCAAGTCTAACAACACGAACAGTTTTGTAGCATATGAAAATTTAATGTATGTTGTTATGTAATATTTGCGAGAACTTCAAATGGTCATAAATGGAACTTACTGAAGCATACCAACAATGACGCTACAAAGTATGCTTTCAGTAATTGTATATTATTACACTTATAAATATAATCAAATTTATATGTTGGAATGTAAAGTATTCGCATGCTGGAAATATTAGAGTATTTTTTTTTCTGTTGGAACTGTTTTTAGAAATAACGCATTGATTCTCATTTTGATATGCTATCCTAAAAAATATTCATTGAATCTTTTAGAGCAAAATCGTTTTACTTTACTTGAATGTCACATATGGTAAACATTTATCGTATTTTAACGTGAGTAATATTGAGATTGGCTACCTATTGATTACTGATCTCATTAGTTTTATATATTACAAATCATAAATATTATTATAATTAAATATAATGCTATCCATTCCAACAAATACGCACTTTTTTGACAGAGTATTTGGCGCACTATCAAATATTTAGAGAGGTGGAATATTTTTCTTGCGTCCCGGCATTTATTACGGAACCGTTATCTCTTTATGGCCCATTCTTACCCAAATGGGCCCCGGATATGAGAGCGTCTTGAACCATCCACACAATTTAGTTATATTATTGTACCTCTAACACCCTAATATAAATCATGCTTTTTTGAAAGAAAGTGTTCGATTTGAAACTTTAAATGAACGTAATACTATGATTGCAATGTCGTTCAGTTCATAAAAAAGTACAGACAAAAAATAAAAAACTATTTTTGTCTCATTATCAGTTAATAATATACCTATTTACTAGTTCTATTGTATATTTCATTCTACCACGTACTAAAATAAAAATGTGAATTTTGATATAGTTGCTTTTTAATTATTTTTTAAATATTATAATTTGTTGTTAGATTTTTTTGTTTGTTATATTATTATAGAAACAAGTTTGACTTCAGATCAGAAGGGTGCGGATCAGTCAATTTTTGTTGGATTAATGAACCTTAAGGTTTGTGAATGTTAGAATTACCAAACAAACAATATTTACGAAACTATAAACGATTTACAACAGTTTTCATTTATCTTTTTTAGAATTATAAACTCTCTACTGTGCTTTTTATTTCAGTAATATTTTAACAGTTAAACTAATTGACCATCTTTGTAATGAGAAAATTGTATTTGACTCTGTTTTTGGTTGTTTTATTAATAATATTAGGTTCTACTTAACTTAAAGTAAATGTTTTATCAACATTGGTAACTCGTACATCAATTACTTTTATTGGAGTCATAAAAAGTAATTTGTTGACTCCATTTTATGACTTGTTGCTGTCATAAAAGGTATCAAAATGTTTAATTTTCTGTTTTAAACCTCATAACAATGTTATATAGAAGTAACATTTCATTAATTTTTTATAAAAATAAAAAGAAGATATGTATTTACTGGCCTGGTTAGTAGACATTTACTACAGATTTTATGGCATGTATTTGTTCGTTTCCTACGATTAAACATCCAGCCAGTCCTATGATTCAGCTGATTACTTGCATAGGCCTACTTTATTTTGCATTATTTATTCATCAGTAATTTTCTGTTTGTTAATCTATTTTATTTATTCTTATTAATTGTTGAAAATACTCCGCATTGTATAGTATTCCAAGTTTTGTTTAATTTTTTAAAATAATAAATTATTATATTTCAATAATGACAATGTCTATTTCATGTAAATTATTAATGACAATAAACTTCTTTATTCTTTATTGAAGTACTTATCTTACAAGATGAGGATCGACTCTTATTTAAAACAACCCAACTAAAGTAAATAGAACAGTCCAGTTAAGAATTATGTGAATAAACTCTTTTCTTTCTGTAACATATCTATACAATTCAAGGTTTGCAGAATTTTCTTCTCATCAACAAAGATTTTCATTTTTTGCTTTTCATAACCGTTTCCCAAATAACTTTGTATAGTTACATATCATTATAGGCAATGAGAAAGGTTTTATATGTCATATTTTGTATATTTCATTAGCTTGTCTGAAAACAAGTCATTAAACTATCTATGATCATTTTATGGCATTAGATAATTGGTATTACTTAAACACAAAAGCATGTAACATTCTTTGGATCAGGCCTAATATATTATCACTACAATCAATTTTAACATAAAAGGAGCTTCGATTCATATAAAGTGTTTGGGAAAAGGAAATACATCAAGTAGGTAATAAAATAGCTGATTTTACTAATATGTTTTTTTTTTTATTGGAACCTGACCACCCACAATGTCAGTTTCGACAGCTTTTTATAAAATGATAATATATTAAATATTAAAATACAATCCATCATCATACCAATTAATATGTTTTTCTCTCTCTTATTTTTCTAGTGGCACTTTCTTAGGTTAGATTGAATTGAGCATACTAAAATGTTATTTAATTTACAGACAAATCAATACAGGAAAAACTAATCAGTTTTTATTTTCGTTTTTGATCGTTAATTGTTTTAATTAAGATGGTTGTATAATATATTTATCCAAGGGTATACTCGTATAAGTAGAACATCAACAGATGTCTTTAAATTAATCTATGTAAACTAATCTACAACAATTTAATTTAACAGCTGTATTTTCTCTTGGACTAAATAAATGTTACACCAATAGTGTTGTTTTGAATATAACTAAACAGTTTGAATTTAATTCTAGAATTGGAATCTTGTACTATTTTTTACTTCCCTGTAAAAGAAATATTTTAAAAACAGTATGAATTCACACTCCAGAAACTTATATAGTACCATAAATAATTATTTATATCATTTAAAAATCATATAAATTACCCAAAATTGGTCATAACATACAGGATTAGGAAAAAGTCTGGAATATATTTATTAATTTCAAAACCAGTGAAAGAAATGTAATGAAACTTTGCAGTTATAAACATGTCCCTATACTGAGCATTTAGTCATATTTTACTTGTTATTTACAAAGCCAGGTGATAGCCCATGAAGGAAGGTTTAAAAATTTTAAAAGTAAGCCTACCTTTAGTTATACCTCATTTTAAAGGTATTTATTTGTAAAACACAAAATGCAAATCTGAGGTCAAAAGGAATACTCAGTCAGAAAATACAGCCACTTAAAGTATTTAATGTCAGAGTTGGGGAAAAGTCTGGAATGTATTTATTAATTTTAAAACTATTAAAAGAAAACTAATGAAACTTTGTAGTTGTGTACAAGTCCCTATACCAAATATATGGACATATTTTACTTTGATTTTTGCATATCCAGGTGATGGTCCATGAAGGAAGTTTTAAAAATTTTAAATGTAAGCCTGCCTCGAGTTACATGTCTTTCTTTGTAAAACACAAGAGTGCAAACCTGAGGTCAAAAGGACTACCCAGTAATAAGGTATAGCCTCTCAAAGAATTTAATGTCATATAAATGACACTGCTTAAGACAAAGGTAAGATAGTTATTATCGTAGAGCTATAGTTTATCTAACCGAATATGAGAAATTAAATTTCACAAAAAATAAGTAACACATTATTATAGTAATACTCTTAAACTATTTTAGATAATCCTTAACATGATATTATTATAATTATTTTTTTTAAGGAGAGGCCGACCTCCTCTTCAACTTTACCCTGCCCTATCAGGCCTATCCGGGGTAATAAAGAATATATTTAGCCCCTTGCATAGGTTTGTCATTAGATTTTACGTTTTATGAATTATTACTACATTTATTCCGAAACTTTATCCCAAATTTTTATTCATTTCTCACTATTAGTGCATTGTGATATGTAAATTTTCTTTCACTTCGCCAAGGTTTTAACAAAGTAAATTTTAGGCTGTTAATGAAATTGTAAAAGTAATATTACATATAACAAGTAAGACACACTTCAAAAAGAGTAAATGTGTTGCCCCTTGTAAACCGCCGAAGGCAGAGTTCTAAAATACAACAACAACAAAACAAGAAGGTGGAGAAGCTGTAGGTAGGTGTAATTGATTAATTGTTCCTTCTAGGGCTCTTTTCTTCTCACACTAAGTCACGTAACTGGCTTGGTTTAGTTTTATACATAGCAGCTTTCTTTCTTAATAAATAAGTCAACTAAATAAGTGTTTCTAAATTATACAATTATTTGTATTTACATAACTAAATTTAAATAAACTTTCATACTTTGACATTCTAAACGTAAATAGTTTACTCATTTAAATTATACACTGAAATTTGAAAGCTGCTAATTTTCATATCATATTTTTAAATAGAACAGTAAATATACATAAGATAAGTATTAATTTTTTGCCCTTTGGCATGCTGAATTTTAAAATCTATTTTCTTCTGAATTGTATTATTAGCGATCGTAAAAAAATAGTGACAATATTGTTATGATCGCGATGTAATATTAATATATCTGTTATGATGATTCATTTAGTACCCTCCTGGTTAAGCATGGTGCTCAGTATGGTATGTCGGGTAAACGAAGTGCTACCAAAGACCCTTGTATTATTACGATACCTTCCTGGTTAAGCATGGTGCTCAATATGGTATGTCGGGTAAACGAAGTGCTGCCAAAGACTTTTGTATTATTACGATACCTTCCTGGTTAAGCATGGTGCTCAATATGGTATGTCGGGTAAACGAAGTGCTGCCAAAGACCCTTGTATTATTACGATACCTTCCTGGTTAAGCATGGTGCTCCATATGGTATGTCGGGTAAACGAAGTGCTGCCAAAGACCCTTGTATTATTACGGTACCTTCCTGGTTAAGCATGGTGCTCAATATGGTATGTCGGGTAAACGAAGTGCTGCCAAAGACCCTTCTATTATTACGATACCTTCCTGGTTAAGCATGGTGCTCAGTATGATATGTCGGGTAAACGAAGTGCTGCCAAAGACCCTTCTATTATTACGATACCCTCCTGGTTAAGCATGGTGCTCAGTATGATATGTCGGGTAAACGAAGTGCTGCCAAAGACCCTTCTATTATTACGATACCCTCCTGGTTAAGCATGGTGCTCAGTATGATATGTCGGGTAAACGAAGTGCTGCCAAAGATCCTTCTATTATTACGATACCCTCCTGGTTAAGCATGGTGCTCAATATGGTATGTCGGGTAAACGAAGTGCTGCCAAAGACCCTTCTATTATTACGATACCCTCCTGGTTAAGCATGGTGCTCAGTATGATATGTCGGGTAAACGAAGTGTTGCCAAAGAGCCTTCTATTATTACGATACCCTCCTGGTTAAGCATGGTGCTCAATATGGTATGTCGGGTAAACGAAGTGCTGCCAAAGACCCTTCTATTATTACGATACCTTCCTGGTTAAGCATGGTGCTCAGTATGATATGTCGGGTAAACGAAGGGCTGCCAAAAAGCCTTCTATTATTACGATACCCTCCTTAAGCATGGTGCTCAATATGGTATGTCGGGTAAACGAAGTGCTGCCAAAGACCCTTCTATTATTACGATACCCTCCTGGTTAAGCATGGTGCTCAGTATGGTATGTCGGGTAAACGAAGGGCTGCCAAAAAGCCTTCTATTATTACGATACCCTCTTGGTTAAGCATGGTGCTCAATATGGTATGTCGGGTAAACGAAGTGCTGCCAAAGACCCTTCTATTATTACGATACCTTCCTGGTTAAGCATGGTGCTCAGTATGGTATGTCGGGTAAACGAAGTGCTGCCAAAGAGCCTTCTATTATAACGATACCGTCCTGGTTAAGCATGGTGCTCAGTATGATATGTTGGGAAAACGTAGTGCTGCCAAAGATCCCTCTATTATTACGATACCCTCCTGGTTAAGCATGGTGCTCAGTATGGTATGTCGGGTAAACGAAGTGCTGCCAAAGAGCCTTCTATTATTACGATACCTTCCTGGTTAAGCATGGTGCTCAGTATGATATGTCGGGTAAACGAAGTTCTGCCAAAAACCCTTCTATTATTACGATACCCTCCTGGTTAAGCATGGTGCTCAGTATAATATGTGGGGTAAACGAAGTGCTGCCAAAGACCCTTCTATTATTACGATACCCTCCTGGTCAAGAATGGTGTTCAGTATAATATGTCGGCTAAACGAAGTGCTGCCAAAGACCCTTCTATTATTACGATACCCTCCTGGTTAAGCATGGTGCTCAGTATGGTATGTCGGGTAAACGAAGTGCTGCTAAAGAGCCTTCTATTATTCATTCCCTTTCTACTCGTATTTTAGCAGGAAATGTTGAGACAGAGACTTGAGTAGCTAACAATAGCTATGCACAGGGAATGACACGACAAAGGGTATGCTATCATTTGCCCTTTACAATTACATGAGTAAAGCTACCCCTCATTTCATTGTCCTTCATCATCAAAGACCTTAGACAAATATCAAAATAAAAAAATTTGAGATAAATAATCATAGTTTAAACGTTTAATATTATATAATAGTTTAGCTGTAAGTATTTTACATAAGTACAGATAAAGTATTAATCATTGTTTATTTTTAACTTTTATTTTCGGTGGTATCAAACTCGGTGTCTGTAGATAATACCAATTGTATATTTTAATATAGGCAAATAGTTCGTTTGTTAAATAAATCCCTTCAAATATATTGTGATTAAAACACATATCGTATTCCGCCCATATTGTGCGTTCCAGAGGTACAGTAAGTCACAATGAATAATAATAACAATTAAGAGATACAGTTATTTTGTTATTTTTATTCTGTGTGTGTGTATGTGTGTGTGTGTGTGTGTGTGTGTGTGTGTGTGTGTGTGTGTGTGTGTGTGTGTGTGTGTGTGTGTGTGTGTGTGTGTGTGTGTGTGTGTGTGTGTGTGTGTGTGTGTGTGTGTGTGTGTGTGTGTGTGTGTGTGTGTGTGTGTGTGTGTGTGTGTGTGTGTGTGTGTGTGTTTTATTTGAATGAAATGGGAATTATCTGAAACCATGAGAGATTTATTGAAATAATTGTATAAAAGACTTTGATTTTTATTCTTAAACTGACTTGACGAGATTAAAACCCTAAAAAAGTATGTTATAGTTGGTGGAATAGCCATAATTGTAAATACATTACTAAACAATATATAAATTACATGTCAAGACATGTTTATTATTTGGCCAGACTAAATCGATATTGTGTTATATTTTATACTTATACTTTATCAATATGTTTTGATAAATAAAATTGCTTATATTTTTGTGAACCATAATAGGTCAAACTATCTAAAAAAAATTGCATTTGTTTTATAATATTTATTTGAAATACATCCACATAACTGCTTTAGCTGTTACTACCAATCGGAAACAGCCAATAAAACTGTTAACGCCAGTCGTAACGTATTGAGATATAGTCTGAATACTAAACAGACAAGAAACAGTTGTTCACATAAGTGTAACGTGTTGTTAGAGAATAACATCGTGACTGAACACTAAATACCAGCGTACATTTAACACTAAATACCAATATACACTAACACGTTATCTTTATATATCTACGTATCAATGGCAAGTACCAACGTTTGAGGTCAATTATTTTTTAAAACCATATCGAGCAACTCACATCGAGCAACTTCAGCATGTCCATTACTAAATCCGTTACATAAAATTATATCGGCATATTCTTCATTCGATAATTGAAAGGACATGTTAAACCTTATCATGGATCTTAATTATCGATTTACATTTCCTTCACCTCAAAATTCAAATTCAAAATATTTTATTGTAGAAATGACAATGTAAATTGTATTACAAACGTCATAATATGTAATATAAAACATGTTCAGAAGATAAAATAAAATAAAACTATTCTATCGTAGTAGGCCTAGTTAGAACTTATTATATTACCCATAGAGCAAAATTAACATTATTAAATTAAATTAAACATTAACAGTAATGAACTCATCGACCGAGTAACAAGCAATTCCAAGGAGATATTTACGCAGTGAATTTTTGAATTGCCTCTCTGTTTCTATGTTTTTAATCTCTTCTGGTAATTTATTGTATAATTTTGGTCCTATATTTTTAGGAAGCCAAGCTGCCAGCCGCAATCTGTGAGCCGCAACCTGTAGGACAATTCAGCACAAAATATTCAAAGTAGATAACTTTAATTCTTGATTAGACATGAGTAGTGTTTGGTCATCTGGTAAATCAACACTGCCCACGTACAACTGTAAGAAAAACAGTTCCAAAATTTCTTAAAACATGCCAGTTAGTTTAGTGTGTTCGTTGCCACAGAACATGCTCAATATTCATGGGAAATATTGCAGAGGCATAGTCCTACCAATGTTAAGCATGGGATGGACTTTTCAAAAATTATAGATATATTCCTTTATATGGATAGTATAACGAAAACAAATGAAATGGGTGAAGATGCCTGGGGTATTATAGTTGAGTTAATTCTAAGGATCACATCCTTGTTTGGCCATGATTTAAATCAAGTACAGGTATTATATAAAAATAAGTATAGGTAAAATCGTAGAATTTTACTTTTAAAATTATGTCCTTGAGCAAAAAATACTATATAGGATTGGAAGTTGTGTTTGACGGTGAAAGAAAAGTTTGAAAGGCTTTTATAATTTCACTTAAAAAACATCTATTGTCCACAGCCGAAGGACAAAACACTAACAAAAGATAAGATGTCGTGAAAACACTTTTTGAATACAGTTTTTTGAGAGGTTCGTTTAAGAGGCAAAAGTCTTGAGTGTATTAATAAATTGTTAAGTTAACTAAAAAAAAAAAGAAATATAATGAATAATTTTCAGATGTTAGGTTTATGTTAATTAGTTAAATTTGTTTATAATTGTTTATATTTTTACCAAATGAGCATTTCAAATACGCTTTTCCTATAGCATCCCAACCGAACACATCCCATATTTTGTTTATAAATCAAAGGAAAACATTCATATTTATATTAAGAATAAAATACTTGTTTATTTTTACTGTAGAATTGTTTGGATTCGTTGTTTACGTTTTATATAATAGCAAACCATTTTTGGCGTGTAATGTATTCCAACATAGATTATCAAATGAAATAAAAACATGATCGCTGAAAGAAATATTAGTTATGTACATAAATAAAGAGCCGTAATGAAAATATACTTATTATTTTTATACATTTTATTTGTATATCTTCAATAAGGCAACATAATACAATTATTTTATCATTTGCAATTTTTACATATTTTAAACTGCAATGTTTAAATACTTTTCTTTTTTTTTTTGCAATCAGACAGTACTTTTTGCTACAACATTTCTATACAAATACCTCCCTATACAAAATAAACTCGAAAATATAGTACTAATAACACATAAAAAGTATATTACTAATGTGATCATTTTTTTGTTTAAACGTACCAAACTATGCCTAAATACTTTTGTTATATCAATTGAAAGTAATTTTAAGGCCATTTTTGGAATTATTTTTTTAAAAGACGGTAACCCTTTCACCCCTATAAAGTAAAATTATAATATATAAATTGAGAAATGTAATCAGAAGCAGAAATTCTTCAGGGGCGCACTGCTGCAGCGTTCATTTGTCTGAGAAATTACAGACATTATCAACTGTTGTCCTCCTTTACTTTCCTTGATGAAAATTTGGTCATAAATTTACCAGGTTTTTGTTTGTATTTCTTGTTTTGAAGAAATTACAATTTCAATATGAAAATATTTATTTATTTAAAAATTATAATTATATATAACATCCAACAATTAAGAAGGAATGATTTGTTACCGTTTGAAATGTTATTTTTAATTGGATCACTTGAGCTCCAATATTTCATAAAGTGATAATATAAATCGTGAATTGAGTTATTTGTATAGTTAATTTATTTTAATTCCCTTTTAGAGAACACCAACAGCTTTTAATTTAGGTACGTTAATGTCAACTTCAAACATATGTTTCTATAAACTGTTATAGGATTATCATTTTTGTGGAATAACCACACGTGTTATTTATTTGTATAAGAAGATTGTTTATTGCTGATTGTTTTGTCATTTACTTACTACGTTAGTTTGACTTGCAAATAGTTTGTGGATTCTAGTTAGGTTGACAGAAATACTGATAGTTACAAACTTGAAAGACAGTGCCCCTTGCCTAACCCAGGTTCGCAGGCGTTCTACAGGCTGTATTGTACACCGGGCTATTAAGTCGTATGATAAGAATACCGTTATTAAATATTTTCTTTATAAGGTTTTTTTCTTACAGATAGTAACACTTTATTAAATAAATACATTGTTTAACAAACACTTATTGTTATTTAATTATTTTTTTTAAATCGACCTTGTACAACTTTACTACTTATTTTTCACTCGAACATTCTTATATCTATATTTTTATATC
Source organism: Stictocephala bisonia (assembly GCA_035578905.1). Classification (NCBI taxonomy): domain Eukaryota; kingdom Metazoa; phylum Arthropoda; class Insecta; order Hemiptera; family Membracidae; genus Stictocephala; species Stictocephala bisonia. Next base: position 2,296,661 of record JAQJVL010000111.1, read on the forward strand.
GTGTTGTGAAAAAAACCCCTAGTCTACCATGTTAAAGAACACATCATGTTAGCATAACAATTTAATATCAAATATTACTTAAAAATAACTTACTGTGTTTATCAAGGAACATTACGTGAACATTTCAATTCCACATAAACATACAACAAGGGTTTACAGTTGAAATACACAATAAGTGCTTCATTTTACTTCGAAATTAAACCTTTTTTACGTTTATAAAATATACAATACTGTAAAATATTAGTTTGTGATTAATTTTTAATATGCACTACATAAATTCGTTATATCACGTATGTTAGTTGTCGTAATTTAACATAAAAACGCCTTCATTATCTTAGATACTACATGTGACGAATAGCTGTACGATGGACGAATCCACGTTCATTCAAGTCTGTAACTATCAGTAGTACCATAGACTTATTGGTACTATTTTTTATTTTAAATTTATTAATTATGTGCCTTTTTTCACTACTATATATAACTGCAATTGAGTTTTATAACATTTATTTCTGATTAAAGGCAATTTTAATAAAATCAAAATAAAGTACCCTTAGTAACAATACAGTATTTGTATTAAATAATGTTATTTGTATTAAACGTCAAAATTAAATTTAAATGGTTAGATACATAAAAATGAGATTTAATAGGATCAAATCCACCATAATGTCGTATAACAAACTTACAAGGCCAAATACAAATTTTAATTTGATATACTATACTCTATTATTGATATATTAATTATTTATAGCAGAATATTATTCAAACGAAAAGCAATGGATACATTTCTCACGAATCAAAGAAGTTAATATCAATTTCACA